>JADRCD010139169.1:0-12841 GCA_019843815.1 Montemys delectorum | reverse complement strand
TTCTACAGAAGGCATCAGAGGCTAATTTGGGCAGAAGGTAATTTTGAAGTTCTCTTTTATTTTAGAGTTTATGGTCAGGACAGAAAGAAAAAAAAGCTAAGTTGCTTCTATGTTGCATCTTGTCTCCTTGTTTTCAAAGGAGGCAGCCAACTTTGTAGGAGAAAATAAAGTGACTGACTTGGCAGAGCTAAGGCAAAGGTGATAGGCTCATCATCTTCTCTACGTTTCTAATTTATGGTTGTACATAGTCTTTGACAGTGTGTGGCTGTTCAGAATGAGGATCTTCAGTAGACAATGATTTAGGGAAAAGTTCATTTCCACTGACTACTTAGACTTCAGCCAGGCTCTGTGCAGCAAGCAGGGAGAAGGATAAGTAGTCAACTCAATTTTTCTTTTTCTTTTTTCTTTCTTTCTTTCTTTTTTTTTTTTTTTTGAAGTAAAAAGTATTGGTTCAATATTGGTGTAGCAAATAAGGAATTTACAATATTTTTGAAGCGTGTTCATACTTTTCCAAAGGACCCCCCCCTCCCCCTTCTTTGGAGAGACTAAGAATCCTAACTAAGCATGGAACTGACTCAGGGCAGAGGAAGAGGCAATTGAGTCAAGAGATTTTCTTAGCACTTGATTTAAAGACTGAAAATGCCAGATCTGATCTAAATAAAGAGATCAACACTGGGGTCAAGCCAAACACAAGGATATCTGAAAGACTAAAGCCAGAAGAAGACTGCAGAACAAAGGAATACTGAAGATTCGAAGGCCTGCTGTGATCTTGCTTATGAATAAGTGGGCGGTTGAATGTGATATTTCTAGGCTATTTTTAAGAAAAGTGGATTAAAACTCATTCGACATATATCTTCAAAGTCAGCTTTCCGCTGTAGGAAACATAGCATGTTAGTTCCTTCTAGTGTGCCTCCATTGTACCCATGATTTGTGGGAAGGACAACCAGGGGTAGGTTCTTAACTAAAAGAAAACAACAGTATTTTCAACTAGTTGGCAGCCCATTGAGAGTTCAAAGACTGCTAGAATATTTGTGTGTATGTGTCTCTTTGGTTTTTGTTTTGTTTTGTTTTGTTTTTCTAGACGGAGTTTCTCTGTGTAGCCCCGGCTGTCCTGGAGCTCACTCTGTAGACCAGGCTGGCCTCGAACTCAGAAATCTGCCTGCCTCTGCCTTCCAAATGCTGGGATTAAAGCCATGTGCCACCACTGCCCTGCATATGTCTCTTTGTACATGTGTACTTCAAATATATGTTTATTCTCTTCTGAAGCTGATATGAATTTAAAAAACCTGCAACCGTTACATGCTAAAAGTTTGCTTCTCTTGCTGTTCTTAACTTTGTCATTCTCTATGCTTTCCAACCCTCTTTTACACATTTACACACCCTCATGTCCTTAACCTGTAGGTAAACACGTGTTTTTCAAGATCACAGCATTTCCTGGCTCCATATTGGAAGGATAAAATTTATATGCCACTGATGTAGTTAGTCACTGCATCTTTTGAGAGTACCAGCCTCAAAAAGCAACCTTTCTCAGTTCTTGTTGCTTAAATCTGACTGTGCTGGCTAGTTTTATGTCAACTTGACACAAGCTAATGTCATTGGAGAGAAGGGAGCCTCAACAGAAAATGCCCCCACAAGACTGAGCTACAGGCAATCTGTAGGATATTTTCTTGGTTAGTGATTGAGGGGAGGGAAGTCCCGGCCCATTGTGGGCCACTGATTATGGGTTCGATCTACAAGAAAGAAGGCTGAGCAAGCCAGAGGGAGTAAGCCAGTAAGCAGCATTCTTCCATGGCCTCTGCTTCAGCTCCTGCCTCTAGTTTCCTGCCCTGTGTGAGTTCCTGTTCTGATGTCCTCTGATGATGAACACTAAGGTGAAAACGTAAGTCAAACCAGCCCTTTCCTCCACAGCTTGGTTTGGTCGTGGTGTTTCATCATAGCAATAGAAACTTTAACTAAGAAATTGATGGTACATTCTCTTGTTATTTCAGTATCCCACACTTTACCCTTATAAAATGCCCCTTCCTTCAGGGAATAACAAAGGTAATAAACAGTGGAGAAGAGAAAGAAGAACTGTTCTGCATCTTTATGTTGAAGACAAATTATTAGACTATCCATGGAAAAAGAATGATCATTAATTCTTACTAAGCTAAGCTGAAACAATAGTTTTATTAAGGTTGGGGTATATTACAAGTTTGGGGCTAATATATTGGCCTCTAGCTTTTTTTAATATATTGTTTGAAGCTAGATATAGTGAAATTTACTTGTACTTTATTTCAAGGCAGTCTTATGAGATTTTCTTGGGGTTCAAATTTACAGTAACTTCCCCTTTAAGAGGAATTAAAGATAAGTTGAAGCGAACCCAAGAGTGATGTCAAGGTGAAATAAAAGCTTTGGCTAAGGAGGAATTATTCATAGGCTTCATAATTGACAATCTTGAGCAAGATAATTGGTACATCATTTTAGAAACTTGTTGTGGCTTGATTAAATTTAAGTTGGGTCTCAGCATTCAGGATAATGATCTGCAGTATGTATATTGCTGTCTGAAAGCAATCTAAAGGAAATTTGTGTAAAAGTTTGAACCAAAAAACCTGTGGCCATTGGCAGTGTTAGTAGGCACAGACTGCATCACTGTTCCAGAACAAATAGTCCATGGAGAGGCTGGCTTATGCATTTTAGAAAAATTATTTTTACAGAAAGAAAAGGTGAATTGAATAAGGAAGTTATCATTGGAAAACTGGTAGTGTATAAATTAAAGCTATCAAATGTATAAATTTATTTCCTATGCGGTTCCCCCCAAGCCTCTGACATAACAATGCTAACTGATTATGTCTCATCTTACACTGAGATTTCAGTTAGTGGTGCAATCATCAGCACAAGTCTCCAGCTAGCTAGTGAGGATTGTAGAACTTGTTATCTGAGATGCAGCCTCTTTTCTGTCCTTGCTTTAGTTTCAGTTGTCCAGAAATCTCTTGACAAAGAAGGATACTTTATCTAAGTATAAGAAAAAAGATATTCTAAGATGCCACAAAAGAGGAAAGAAAAGATTAAGTGCAAAGCAAATCCTACTCTAAATTGGACAGGACTATTTTACATGCTGCCTGAATATTATTTGTGCTTAACTCAGGTGGAAATCCTCCAATAGTCATTGGATTGTGGTCAGACAAACTTGAGAGCCCAGCTTGCTAAATCTAGTCCTACTTCCATGGCTGCAAATAGTCCTCAGAGTTGGAGTCAGTAATATCCTTGTAGGGTTTGTCCATTCATTAACAGGAAGTGAAGTTCAAGAGATGGTTGTGGTAGCATGCACCAGCAGTTGCAGAATTAAGGATGCTAGGGCAGGAGGGTAGTTGTGAGTTCAAGGGCAGCCTAAGTTATGTGATGAAACATTATTTCAAACAAGCAAGCAAGCAAGTAAACAAGCAGGCAGACAGGCAGGCAGGCAAGCCAGTAACCAAGCAAGCAAATGAACAAATAACAAATGAATATATGTATAACTTGTTTCTTTACTGTTTATAACTTCTGCCTTTCTGACCTATGGCAAGGGCTAGTGAGAAGGAAAGAGATGGAGGTTACGATTCTGTGGTAACTTTTCTTCTCTTTCTTACGAGGGAGAGTATGAGGTGGGAAAAGGATCATTTGTGAAAACAAGGTGATTTCAAGTAGTGAAGATTGGAATAATTTTGTTTCCCATTTTGACAACATATTCTTTCTTAAAACATATTTATTTATCTTTATTTTATATGTGTATTTTACCTACATGTATGTCTGTGCACCACATGCATGACTGTTACCTAAAGAAATCAGAAGGGGTCATCATCTACCCTGGAAATATAGTTGCAGCTCTTGTAAGCCACCATGTGGATGGATGCTAGGAATCAAACACTGGTCCTTGAGGAAAGCAACTAGTATTCTTAACTGCTGATCTAGCTCTCCAATACTAAGAACATGTTTCTCTGTCTTTGTTTTTGTATTTGTTAGGGGTTTGGGCAGAAGAAGGGTTTTCATAAAATGGCTCAAAGAAGAAGGGTAACAGTGGAGAACATAGATATTGACCTGTGACATGTCAAGGAGGCATGATTTTTAAGGTTAGGTGGATATAACAGAAGGCAGATTGAACAAGTTTTCTGTCTCTCTCCAGGAAGGGTGCCTTCTGGGTGTATGTATCTTAACAACAAAAGGTATTGACTACTGGCGGGTGACAGCAGACAAGCGAACAAGAAGGTGAAGCAGAATCAACTTCTGATGTTACGAGACTCAGAGTATGGAGGCTTTACAAGGCATATGCCCCAAATGATGTTCATTGTTAGAATATTGTTTTGTTGTTGTTGTTGTTTTGTTTTGTTTTGTTTTGTTTTTTCCCAAGACAGGGTTTCTCTGTGTAGTCCTGGCTTTTCTGGAACTCACTTTGTAGCCCAGGCTGGCCTTGAACTCAGAAATCTGCCTGCCTCTGCCTCCCAAGTTCTGGGATTAAAGGCGTGTGCCACCACTGCCTGGCTAGAATATTGTTATATTTGGATTTAAAATGTCTCCCAAAGGCTCTTGCTTATTCCCAGAGTCATGCTGTTGGGAGATTTTGAAACCTCTAAGAGGTGGTGGTGAGTCATCTTCAGGAACTTTGAAGAACACTCTTGAAAACATAGTCTGCTCCCCTTCCTCTCTTGTACTTCCTCGGGCCAGGTGGCTCAACTCTTCAGAGAACTCTGTTGTTAAGTTTTGTTTTTCAGTGGCCCAAATGCAACAGGGCCAACTGGTCATGAACTGAAATTTTCAGAACTCTGAGCTAAGATAAATTTCCTTTTCTAGGTTGCTTTATCTGATGCATTTGTTTTAAGTGGCAGACATTTAGCACACAGGCATTCGATGTCAAAGACACTGATGGTCTGAGGGTGCTGGCTGGCATAAATGGGAGCATCTATTAAAAAAAAAAAACAAAACCAAAACATAGAAATGTCCACAGATAGGTCAACTGTTTGCCTTCATCCAACCCTTGTGGACAGTGTTTAGGACAACCCTTAATAATAAGTGCTGCCTAGTGACTGCAATCTTATGTAGTTCCTGTCCACAGTGAAGGAAGACTCATCAGAATACTGTGGAAAAAACAATACAAGACCTTGAAGACTAAGTCATCAAATGCATGATGGCCCTGAAAAAGGAATCAAAAAAGAGCAGGGAAAGATGCACAAGAAGAGGTAGAGGGAAGATGGGGAGAGGGGCAGGATATAGCTATATTTTAATCAAAATGACTTTCCTCTTGGCTTTTTGAATTATTTATTCTGGAGAATCCATACAATCAGCTACAAGGGCACCTGAGCAATCCTGTAGAGTGTCCCATGTAAAGAGAATTGAGTCTCCTGACAGTTACTAGCACAAATATGACAGTTCCATGTGTGAGCCATGGAGAAAGTAAACCCTGAGTCCCAGCCAGCATCTTTGCTACAGTCATACAAGTGGTGCTGAGCCAAGAACGATCAGGCACACTGGGGATTCTAGAGTACTAGGAAAGAAAACAGTAATTACTATAGTTTTAAACAATCATGTGAGGCTTGTTTGCCTAAACACTAGAGGGTGTAGAGCCTAGAAGAGTGAAACATACATACAAGGCCAGACAGTCTGAGCTACTAACCTTCAAGGGGCACAAAAGGAGAATTTTAAATGAGATTATGAAATGAAAATGGACTTCTTAAGTCTTCTTGAAATGTTATTACTAGATAGGAAATAGGAATTTAACATAACACGAATAGGAAATCAGTTCTGGAAATTTAGTTTGTTGTTCATATTCCAATATGAACAACATGTCATCATGCAATAAAACTTTTCAATAAACCCATAAATCCTTATTTATTTTTATTTTGTTTATAAATATTTTGTCTGAATGTATGTTTGTATACCACATGTATGCCTGATGCTCATGGAAGTTAGAAGAAGGGATGGGCTTCTTTGAAACCATAGTTATGAATAGTTGAGACCCACCATCTTGATGTTTGGACCTGAAGTAGGTTCTCTGCAAGAGCAGTAAATGCTCTTAACCAATGAAACATTGATCCAGCCCCCAATAAAATAATTTGTAAGGCATAGGCATTTTTTCTATCTTTCGTGATTCCATAAGCCATGATCAGAAAATCATGGTCTCCACCTAGTCTCCTTCCCAAACCTGAGCTGCCCAACTTAACCACAGTAAGAAAGCCACAATGTTCTACAAACTAAAAATTGTCAGAGGATCTACTGATAAGGAGAGGCTTCCTTATGAACCTATGAGTTCTGTAGAAGTATGGAAAGGTAATGCTATTTCTAGAAGTTTCTCTGTAATGAATATGCACAGGCATTGCCTAAAATCATCCTAACTAGAGTGAGGGGACAGTAATAAAGAGGTGAGCATACATGTATTTATCTCCACATCTCATTTAATTTTTATGAAATTCAGTCTAATGACACTGTCAGACCAGAAGATACTGTCTACTATGATATGAACAAGCATAAATACAACGTTTGCTTATTGAAAAACATGATGGAGCCTCTGTACTTCAATACCATCATGAGGAAGAGTATGACATAAATGGTCCTTTGTGACCAACTTTAAGAGATACCTTAAGATAAGTTTCAGGACTATGAAGTCTGCAATAAACATTTTATTCCTTATTGAGTTATGGCATGGTCAAGGTCATTCTTTTATTTTGCAAAGAACATAACAACTCATTCTTGGGCTGGTGAGATGGCTCAGTGGGTAAGAGCACTGACTGCTCCTCCAAAAGTCCTGAGTTCAGATCCCAGTAACCACATGGTAGCTCACAACCACCTGTAATGAGATCTGACACCCTCTTCTGCTGTGTCTGAAGATGGTTACAGTGAAGTATGCTGGAGCAAGCGGACCGGAGTGAGTGGGGCTGGCAGAGGTCCTGAGTTCAATTCCCAGTAGCCACACACATGATGGCTCACGGCCATCTATATAGCTACAGTGTACTCATACACATAAAATAAATACATATAAATCTTTAAAAAGAAACTCATTCTTTTCTTTAAGAATGTCACTGTGCTTCACAAGGACAAATCACCACGAGGACTTCCAATATGGTGGTATGAAATTTCCTCTGGTGAGAAGCATGCTGGATCCTGCAGACATGCTGGAGCCACAGAACCTTGGTAGATCACAGATCAATCAAACAGATGGTTACTCCATATAAGAAAAGAGCCACAGACATTCATTACCCTCATACTGTCTGGTCAGAATAGAGGCAAGATTGTGTGACACACTCTGGATCTGATAATCTAGACAACATCATCAACCAGTACTCCCTGGGAATGAGAGGTTAGTGAATTTTACAAAATAAATGTAAGTCTTTATTGAGGTCCTTGGTTTCTCTCAGGAAGCAGTAAGTTCAGAGGTAGGAGCTGACGCACTCAGGCCATACTTCTACTGAGAAGCAAGCTGCTGAAACAGGTCTAGACATGCTGATTCACCTAACACATCAGCCACCCTTGTTCTTTCAGTTATTTGTATTGTAAGCACAGAAGCAGAATGGATGAGGAAATGCTTTGCTTTGAACAGGGTCTCACTATCCAGAGCAGGCTGCCATGGAGCTTTTTATGTAGTTTAAGCTGGCTTTGAACTTGTGATGACCATTCTACCTTGCATCTCTAATCCTAATATAATCAGCAGTAGACTGAATTACATAAAAACAAAAGACACACACTACCCTTGGCTAATGAGGAGACACATAAATTCTGGCACATAATTCAGATTTTCCTTCTCGTCTCTTCTCTTCTCTTCTCTTCTCTTCTCTTCTCTTCTCTTCTCTTCTCTTCTCTTCTCTTCTCTTCTCTTCTCTTCTCTCCTCTCCTCCTCCTCCTCCTCCTCCTCCTCCTCTTCTCCTTTTCTTCTTCAGCAGAAAGGAGCCATTACTTTCTTCTAGAAATCCAGGCTAAGCATTTTAATCTATAATTGCAAAAGGATATTTGTACCAAGTTTTTCTGGGCAGTATGCAGACCAATTCCTCTTGTTACGTCCTTCTGGTTATGTCCTTCTGTAAACTTCCTAGGTTGCCCTCCCCTTTCTCTTTCACAAAACCTTTCAGCGTTCTCTACCTATGTCCCTCTTTTCTCCACTGGAATAAGACAGTAAGAGATCTGGAGTTAAGGATGGAGCTTTATGTTAAGTTTCTCATAAGATTAATTTGCCAAATGATCATAAGTATTGGAGCACTGGGATGCAGGGTGGGGAGAACACCTTTTGGTTTGAATTTACACCATTAATAATTTATTAGGTTTACCATAAGCTCTTTTTTTTTTTTTTTAACATGTTCTCTGAAACTATGCACTCATCTAAAATCTTAAAGAATGGTAGTAACAAAGTGGCAATTTGTGAAGATCCTTGTGGTGACAGGACTCAGTGAGCACTGCAGTGACATGATGACATAGGAATGAGATACCACTCGGCTTTGGCCAGTGGCAGATGAAAAGAACTCTTCTATAGGAACTGTACCATTTTTTTCATAGTAAATTTTATTTATTCATACATCTACATTGTATTTTGGTTCTCCTTCCCATTTTCTTCCCAAGCACTCTCCACCTCCTACCCCATGAATTTCTTTTCTCTATTTATTAGTTTTGGTTTTGTATAATATATACACAAAATATAATCAGGACTGTCTATGTGACTGGAAATTTAGAACTAGCCTTTAGAAACTGTTGGACTCACCAATTGCTGCACAACTGAATACCATACTCCTCTCTCTTGATTGCCAACAAATCCTCACAATGTGATAGGGTCTTGAGAGTCCCTTCTCCAAAATGGCAGTTCCACCAAAGATAACCTACCATTTCAAAATAATCTCAAAATCTCAGAGACATTTTTTGCATACATAGGGAAAAAAACTTTTAAAATTTACATGGAAACCCAAAAGGCCAAGGTAGTCAAAACAATCTTGAGCAAAAAAATGTACTGTAGAAAACATTATCATACCTGGTTTGAGGCCATCCACAGAGCTAGAGTAATAGATACCACGGTATTGGCACAAGAATAGACACACAGATCTATGGGCTAGACTAGGAAACATAGAACCAGCCTGTAAAACTACAGCTATCTGATTTTTGATAAAGAAGCAACAAAGATATTTTGACTGGAAAAAAGACAGTGTCTGTAACAAATGGTGTGGAAAAACCTGGACATCAGCACCTAGAAAAATGAATTGGCTCTCTTTTTCTCATCCTACATACAAGGTGTTTGTAGTTTGAAATTTTAAAAACTCACAAAAATACAGACCTGGTGACATAGTTGAGTAATTCCACTACCTTGGGAAACTGAGGCAGAAGGAGTTCCTTGGGTTACAAAGCCAGTCCAAGGCCAATCTGGACAACTTAGTGAGACAATGTCTCAAAAAACAAAAGGAAAGAAGGAGCTGGAGTGACTGTGGGTGGCAGAGTGCTTATGTCACATTTGGGAGGATGGACAAAAGAGATAACTCTTCTCTTCCACTGCATGTTGTGATGTCTGCATTCATTCTTGGAACTTCTGTGACCATCTACCTCCATATCAAGCCATTCCCAAGAATGAGAAATCAGGAGGAGAAAGCCCCTAGGTCCAGGGTGATATGGGGAAGCAGAAGGGTCAGCTGTTCTAGAAATACACATTTTTACTTCTGTTACAAACGATAATACATTTTCTATTATTTAGGTTAGTTTCTCCCTGTGCTTTTGTTAGTTTTAAACAAAAACTTCTTAAGTTGACAGGACAGTTTGTGTCCCCAAAGCACCTCATGAGGTCTTCACTCTTAAAATAGTCAAGTATCTCTTTCTAAAAACAGAAAAGAAAAATAAGGAGGAAAATTCTTAAGTCAGTCTCTGAATGGAGCAGGATGACCCCTAGACTCTCTGTGTCTTCCAGCCCCAGGCTGGTTGGTGAGTCTTTGCTGCAGATGCCCTGGCCTCAAAGCAGTGGGAAACCCTTCCTTCTTCTATGGCAATGACCCAAGCACAGCCTCTCCCGGGGCCTATCCCAATTCTGCCCAACCCAGATAAAGTCACAACTGGGCTCCTGAGGACAATAGCCTCTTTGGTGTATATAGGAATGGTATGACAAGAATGGCTGGCATGTGAAATCAGCAGAATGCTTTTAGAAACTTGAAAGGTCAGAAAAGGAGAGTCTTCAATAGAGACTCCAGACACCACTTGTTTTCTGTAAATATTTTTTTTTGATGTGTATTTCTTTGGTTATTTTGAGGCATTACACATGCCTGTATTTGTCTACTGGTCTGAAGGCAAAGGGAGAGGTTGGTAGGGAAAGGTGAATAGAGGAATGGAAGGTGGTCACATTGAGATGACTTCTCAGGTTGTAACCATTGCTACCCATGGGATTTTTAGTTTCCACTGCTGTGTGTAATAGCAAACACGTTATTATACTGACTATCTAGTCCTTCTAGATACTCGGAATTACTTGGAGTATTTAGAAATAGAATAACACTTGGATCCTAGCTTTAAAAACTTCGGAAATAGTGCTTTTAGAAATGGAATTGTTAAAACATTTCTAAGCACAGTTTCTTTTCCGTACTTGTTAAGTGGATTCAGGGAGGTGTGAGGGAAGAAAATGAATGAGAGATTTTGCTATATACCCTGTTAGAAAATTTCAGTTTAGTCATGGCTGTGCATATTATGGGCATGTCACTTAATGGCTACTGGATATATGTTGTATGTATGCAGGACAAGAGTCTTCATTTCATGATCTCTAGTTCATAGATATTAAAGAGATGATCTGTGCTGCTTGGTTTTGTCAACTTCACACAAGTTAAAGCTAGCAGGGAAGAATGAACATATGTTAAGGAATTACTTCTATTAGGTTGGCTGTGGGCATGTCTGTAGGTACATTTTCTTGGTTAACGATTGATTTGGGAGAATCTAGCCAACTGTGGGTGTTACCACCCTTGGGCAACTGGTTTTGGCTGGT
This sequence comes from Montemys delectorum, assembly GCA_019843815.1. Lineage (NCBI taxonomy): Eukaryota > Metazoa > Chordata > Mammalia > Rodentia > Muridae > Montemys > Montemys delectorum. The sequence continues at coordinate 1,908 of JADRCD010139169.1, read as the reverse complement.
ATAAGGAAGAAAGCTGATAAGATTTTAAGACTATGACTCTCTGGTCTATTTATAAGAAAAAAAAAATAGTGCTCAGCAGGCCTCAATACAGGAAAAAAGTAAAAACTCACTGAATATAAAGAAATATACAAAAGCTGCCAAGCCCATGAATAAGAAAATTAAAAATTTAAAGAGAAAAAGAAGAGTCAGTTGGGCTTTGATACCAAAATGAGCCATAATTAAAATTCAGCTTTCTCCCAAATTCAAAGTTCCCCAGGCCACTGCTTATGACCCACTTTTCTCTGCCATCTTCTGAGGGCAGTGCTCAAGTGTAGGAGTTGGTGGGACTATGGGTTAGTAGTGTGTGGTGTGCAATAAAATCCTCCTCTATCTGTGGGAAAAGGGGAAACTTCATAAGGTCACAGTGACTTTCCTTCTCTGGGATGGTTTGTATATGCTTGGCTCAGGAAGTGACACTATTAGAAGGTGTGGCTGTATTGGAATAGGCATGTCACTGTGGGTGCCAGCGTAAAACCCTCACCCTAGCTGGCTGCAAGTTCTGCTAGCAGCCTTCAGATGCAGATATAGAACTCTCAATTCCTCTTGTACCATGCCTGCCTGGATACTGACATGTTCCTGCTTTGATGATACTGGACTGAACCACTGAACCTACAAATTAGCCTCAATTCAAATGGTGTCCTTTATAAGACTTGCCTTGGTCATGGTGTCTGTTCACAGCAGTAAAACCCTAACTAAGACATTCTTATTCAAACTATTGTAAGTTTCTTGGTCCCTGAAACCCTTTCAGGTCTTTGTCATTCATGTCCATGTTTTAGTTCATAGTAAGTCAAAGGTTTGGGGCATTTTGGCTTGTAGCATTTGTGTACACGTATCTACGTATTGATTTACTGAAACAGTCTTCAAATTGCCTTTATTTTCTTCTGGGTTTCAATTGATAGTATTTACACAACCTAATGAGAAGATAGATTGGGTGGAAACAGTGCAAGAGATAATATATGTATAAGATAAACCTCAGACAGGTTTTTGTATCACCAGAAGGGTTGCTTTCTTTATAATCTTCTGATCATACTGGAAAAGCCTGGCTCATATTTGTAAATGATTCTTGACTTGAACCCAAGTCTGCTAGCTTCTAAACTGCAAATGCAAAAAAGGAGTCTTTTCAAAGATTTGAAAAGGCGTTCGTTGTCACAGACATCCTTTTTTTGCCAGACGTGAAGACCCTGACGAAAACACTTGCTGAGCAAGATAGATGTTTCCTTTTTCAGTTCATTTGAGCCATTCAGAGAATTGTCTTGAGGAGGCCAGAGTATGGAATTCACAGGACCAAAAATGTGTATTGTCATAGGAATGTTTGCACTGCATTTTTTTCCTTGGTGATTCAGGCCCAGTAACTTCATTTCATGAACCCACCAAGTACTTCAAGTTCTTTCCTTCTCTGACTGAAAGCCAGCTTGTATTTACAGTGCCTTGCTTCATCACAGTGGAATGTAAACTTGTAAATGTGGCTGACCACGTCCAACCACACAAGCTCTGCCATGTTCTCTATTCTGCAGTCCCCAGATTTATGAAAGCATTTCTTCGACTTAAAAGTCACGATTGGTTTTGAGACCTGCCCTGGCTACTTCCAGTGTGACTTTAGATGAGTCACTCAGTTCTTAGAAGGCTCCATGTTCTTATGTAAAGAATGGAGAATATTTTGACAAAGTAACTACCATTTCATAAGAACTAAACCAATTAAAGTGGTAATATACCCTATGGACAGTAGATTTTTCATGAGCTTATGTCATTATGTATCACACAAGTAAGTTGGAGTAGTCTAATAGGCCTTGCATTAAGCAATGTGAACACAATCAGGGGAGACTGTTAAGAAGATAGAGTTTTGGATGTTATCCTGAAGCTCCTGAGCAG
>JADRCD010139168.1:0-13751 GCA_019843815.1 Montemys delectorum | reverse complement strand
ACTGCAGGCAGTCACACAATGGCCAGGATGAACACCAGAGCCTTTGGCTGGCCGCTGAGGTACACTCCAACCTACTGTTAAGTCCCAGCAGCTCTGCTAAAACCCCTCAATTGTAGCACAATGTCGCAAAGGATACTCAGATCAACAAAAGGAGGCACCTTAAAACCAAAAGACAGAGCGACCTGAGGCAAATTTAAGTTGTTCACATTGAAGATCTGCTTGAGAGAGTGAGAGTCATATGCTCGTATGTAGGACTTGTATGCTTCCTGGGCGGACTTGTGGAGAAAGTAGTTCTTTTCGATCAGTTTTTCCAGCTGAAATAGGAAGAAAAAAGCAGACATCAAGTAGCAGAACAATTATCCAAATGCACCTGTCCCAGCACTTGACTTGGCTTTGGCCGCTCCTCAGGCAGCACAGGTGCAAGCCTGCAGGTCCAGCAGGGCCACCTGAGAGCAGGACCCTAAGGATCGATCTCATAGTCCAAGCCGGCATCACCCAAGGGAGAGAGAGCTGGGAGTGACTGCATAACCCCAGAGCAGTACTAAAGTAGGCAATCTCTTCCCCAGAAAGACAATTAAACAAAAAGCATACCTGAGACTGGATGTCAGAAACTTTAGACCAGGAAAAGTCAAACTGATTCAATGGAACCTAGAGAAACAACAATTAAATTAGTAAGGGGGGGCACTCGGGATGAGATAGATGTCTGGAAGACTGAAGTGTCCCATCCACAGTGACAGCTGTTTGCTGCTCGCTACGTCCTGTCATTCGAGCAGCCCATCTCTGCTGAGTTCGTATGGATTCAGTGTGGCAGCCCCCATTTCTTTCTTAAAGGCCGAGGTGAGAAAGTGAGCAGGGCAAGCAGCTGCCTCTGCTCCCCTGACCCTGACATTCAGGGCGATGATAAATGATTACCTATGTTTTTCCTGTTTTCTAGCAGGGCTGGCCTTGAACCTGCTGTAATCCTCCTGCCTCAGCTTCCTGATTGCTGGAATTACAGGTGTGTACTACCATGCCTGAGATGGCCACCTCTTTTCCTCTATGACAGGAGAGGGGCCTCAATATCACTGTGCCTGGTGCAAATGCCACTGAGCCCATGCCAAGGTGACTCCAGCTCTCCCAATCATTGATCAAATACTGCCTTTACACAGATGGAAAAACAGATAGAGTCTGTGTTTGTGCTACAGACTGGGGAAGAGAATGGGTGTACCAGGACTGGCTGCTGCCCTCCCCTAGGAAGGCATGTGTGCTGGCCCAGAGAACAGACAGGGAAGGGACAGAGCAACCTATGGTGTATTTTTGTGCTGGGAGCACAATGCGCTGAACTTCCCTGTGGAGATCCAGGGAAAAGGCAAAGTGTGCAGGAGCCTCAGGGCAACTTCAGAAATCTGTGTCATACTGTAGGAAGGAGGAAATCCATGTGGCAAGACTATGCCAAGAGGGTGTCATGGTGGAGTGTCATGGAGAAGCAGGCCTGCCGAGTACCTACCAGGCCTAGCAACAAGAAAGCCAAATGCAGTCTGGATGCATCCGGTTCCTGGCAAGATGGAATAAAGGCAAAGCCAGGTAGGCTGGGGTTAGGTGGAGACCAGAAAATAGACAACACTTTCCTAAACAGAAGACCGTGGCAGAGCCCTGAAGGAAGCGGCAGGAAGGCTGAGCTGAGGGCTGAAGCAGAGCTTCACTGGGAGACTTGAGATGGGAAAGCAGTGGCGTCATGGGGACCAGGAAGTGCTGGAAAGAGTCAGGAGAGGGGGGAGAAGGCGGCCCAGGGAGGGCACAGATCTCCTGTTTATCTACGATAGGATAGACAGAGATCGGGAAGGTGCTGCACAGCACACTGCATGGATGCTGAGGGAGCAGAGAAGGATTGGGCAGGGCTGCAGAGAACCAAGGAGCGCCTCCAACAGCCACTGTGGAAAAGGAATTGGGACAAAGCCATGGGCCTGCTCCTCCTGTCCACGCTTCCTGGGCAGAAACACATTTAATTCCCTTACCCAGTGACCAAGCACTGTTTGATACCAATGCAACCCCTACTCTGCCATCTTCAGAGATGGTACCTGAGAAGAATCCTCACATCAAGGAGTTTCCTCCCAACTTTAGATTTTCCAAAGGACTTTACCTTGGACTGTTTCAAGTAACGAAGGAAACCCAACTCTTCAGGGCGCAGGATGAGCAGGGCGTGCCCTCTTCCATTCAGACCCCTGGCTGTCCTACCCACACGATGAATGTACTCCTGTGGCGAGGCAAAAAAATCTGGCTTAAATTGTGATGTATTCACGAGCCTGCAACTAGCATTCTGACTGTGTCCCTCAACAGAAGGAGGCATGCTGGCACACCTACATTAGATGGTGTACCAATCACAGGGCAGGGCTAATGTCAACTTCACGTCCTCCACACTGTGGGCCAGCATTCTCTTTGTGGATGCCACCCCTTAACGGAGCCAACCACCAAAGCAAGAGGAGCTTCACCTATCAGCCATACCGACACTGTATGAGAGAAGCCCGTGCGCCAGTCACATCAACAATGATCTATTAAAATGACTATTTATAGTTCACCTTCAAAAGAATTTTCTAAGGAAATTAATTTAAATGCTAGCCAATACTTTACTAGAACTCACTGTTTATTGAAAGTACTTTTGTGTATGGTGTACGCACATGTGTGTGAAGTCAGAGGTGGAGGCTGAGTGCCCTCTCTATGGTCCTCCGCCTTGTCTAGGTGGGCTCTCACTGAGCCTAGAGCTTGCTGCTGTTTCAGTTCGATGGCGTACAAGGCCTCAGAGCCCGTTTGTCCCCATTCGCCCTCCCTGCTACTGCTGGGGTTACAGAAGCACTGTGCATGCCCGGCCTTGACATGGCTGTTTATCCTACCTTGGACTCTATAGACCTTTATTTACTTCCTCCAGACACCAGTTGGACACATCAGTCTAAGGATCTAGCATATTAAAGTCACAGATACCACTCAAACCTCTTCTTACAGCCCTTCGGAGTTCCACAGGTTTCTGACACTCAACACCAGTGATGCCCTGCAGCTGACAGGTGAGCCTCATGGATGGGAAAGGACACGCACACACACACACTTCTTTGGGCAAGCACATGCCTTCTCACAGATCCATGCTGAAGACACCAGTTACCTTGGGGTCATCAGGAGGGTCGTACTGAACAATCCAGTCCACCTCAGGGATGTCCAGCCCTCTGGCTGCCACATCAGTACACAGCAGTATTCCTGAATCTGCATTGCAGAACTGGAAGAATGTGGTTGTTCGTCTATTTTGCTTTTGCTTTCCCTGGATTCAAAAATCAACAAGAGCACAAAACCCATTTCAAATTGTATGTGAGAGTAAATGTACAACCAATCAACTGTAGAGCTGCTACCACACTTTAGAGCAACCTTACTCCAGCCTAGGCCCCATCTCCCTAACTGGACCTAAGCCTTCTGAGAGGGAGGGTGTCTTCTATTATCTTGCATTTACTTGTGTTATAACACTTGTGTGTGAAATACTCTGCTCACACTGACCCCATTCCCCTCTCCTGCCCCCTCCCACTCCTGCTCATTCCCTTAGTGTCCCTCTTCCTTTCATGGCTTTGTGTGATTCAAGAAGCAAACAAAAGGAGGGGTGAAGGGGACTGCAGGCACATGGGCACCTTACCAGTGGCTACACCACTGAGGAAACGTCTAACAACTATTAGCCTCCTATAGATCCTCAGGAGGGGCAGAGCCTTGAGAGACCCTCCTACCAGCTAGTCTTTAAGTAATCGCAGCTGTTTTCAGACCCATGTTCAGAGGGAGTAATCCCTCCAATCCAAAATGCACCGGCTCACCCCGTTTCCTAACAAGCTCACTGCTACCACTTACATGGATGGCCAAGACGGGAAGGTCAATGTAGTTCAGCAGCTCATAGTGGTATTTCACAGACATACAGGAGGAAAAGAACACCATCACTTTCTTCTTCCGGTTCTTCTTAAGGAATGTGAAGAGCAGAAGGAACCTCTTCTCAGAGGGACAAACAACATATCCCTGAAATGGTGCGAAGGACCAGGTTACTCACAAAGGAATGTGACCACACACAGCAACATACTGCAAGGTCTTTCTGCCATGATTAAGGGCTATACCAACCCACCAACACCAATTGTATGGAACCGTTTACTCACTGAAAGAATTTGCCTTGGAGCTAGAAAGACAGCTCGGCAAGTAAAGGGCTGAGGACAGGTATCCATGGGAATGCTGGGTAAGTGTGACAGACAGCATGTAATCTCAATGCCCAGGAAATGGGATCAGTGGGGCAAACTGGCTAGCTAGATTAGCTGAGTCTACAAGCATTGGTCCAAATGAGATTCTTCTCAATATTCAAATGGTGAGCAATTAGGAAGACATCTGACATTAGTCTCTGACACACACACAAACACACACACACACACACACACACACACACACACAGTTTGTCAAGCTTAAACTTGTTTTTCTTTTTTGAACTCACATCTGGCATCTCTTTTCTGACTTTCCTAGCAATGCACCCATCCCCAAGCTAGTTTCCTCCCCCCCCCCCCACACCTTCCCTGGCACCTCATGGCGACTATTAAAGCAAATTCTAATTGTGTTAAAATTAGTCGAGTCAGACTGATGCTTCCTACATAAAAGGTAGTGTCAACAGAAGAGAAGTTGGCCAGGTCAGATTCACAGGATTTTAGACAAAAGAGTCAGAGCCACCAAAGCCAAGCCTGCCAGCCTGACTCACATCCATCCAGCACTGTGCTCTGTGGATCACTCTGGACAAGCACAAGGAAACACCAGTGCAATCCTTGGGGCTTCACTTATTTGCTTTTTAATATGCACTAAGCTAGTCATAAACATTACCTGCTCAAGGCCATCCACTGTGGCAACCTCTTTATCGTCATCAACACCCACGTACAATGGCTCTTTTTTCAGAGAAATTCTTGCCAAGTCTTCAACTTTTCGAGTTTGTGTGGCAGAAAAGAGCATGGTTTGCCTACGTGCTAGAAAGACACAAAAATAGCCAAGTCTTCCAAAGAATTCCGTACCTGCTTCCCAATTCCACTTCAGGAAGAGAGTCCAGGAAGAGGGGCCACGCTACTGGTATGCATACCCAGGTAACATCTAGAGTCAGGTTATAATGTGACCTTTAGGTCTATAAACATGATAACCTGGGTGATATGAACTATTTGTAACACATTAAACCTGAGTGACGACGGGTAGTTACGGCTTCCCCAGTCATCAGCAATGCCCTCTTCAAGTTATTCAAAAGAAAAGGAGCTATATAACCCTACAACTTGTAGTGAATGTTCATGGGAAATTTTCACACCCGCCAACAGCTGACTGAATAAACAAAAGTACTGTACTCACACAGCAAAGGTGACATGCCCATCACTTTGCTTGTGGTTATGATTTTCAAGCAGTAAACAAGAGTATCAAAAGTTAGATACTTTAAGGCGATTGGTTCACTTATTTTTAAAGTAGGTGTTTGTGTGTCTATATACTAAGCTGCCTTCAGGAGCCAGAAGGATTAGATTCCCCTGGAGTTAGAGTTATAGGCGATGACCATGTGGTGTGGGTGGTGAGAACCAAACCTGGGTTCTCTGCAAGAGGAGTATGTGCTCTTAATTGCTCAGTCATCTCTCTTGGCCTGTAATTTATTTTTTGAGGCAGAGTCTCATGTAGCTCTGGGGCCAAACTCTTTGAAGTCAAGGTCTCAAGGAAGACCTCCTGCTTCCACACTTGGTTTCTTTTACACATGGATTCTTCTGTCAATTATATTTCAGCACAACATACAGGACCACAGCTTTAGTATAGGTAAGAATAATTTATCATGTTGAAAGACTTCATCCAGGAATACAACATGGAAGGTAAGACTGCCTTCACAGACATAAAAACAGGGACCACAGAGGAGGGACTCAGCCAGGGCTCAACTCTTACAAGGAATCCTCATACCCAGACTGTAGAACCTGCATTTATTTGCTATGGCCATGTGCTGTATAAAGCCAGCAGACTTACTTCTGAAATCGACAGGCCCACATTCCTCATATGGCCACAGTAAAATTCTGGTATTAATCAAGGACTTCTAACAACCCTGTCAGCCCCATGGAGATGCTGCCTACTTACCTGGCAAAAGTTTAATAATTTGCTTTAATTCTTCTTCAAACCCAACATCCAAGATGCGGTCAGCCTCATCAATAACCAGACACTGTAGGTTCTTGTACATAAATCCGGGCGTGTTCTGCATGTGGTCCAGGAGCCGGCCTGGCGTGGCCACTATGATGTTGATCCCATTGAGGAGCTTTTGCACTTCAGCAGACCTGTTGCTGCCACCCATGATCAGCCCATATGTGTGAACGTGGTGTGTCATCAGCTCCTTAAGAACACCAAAGGTCTGCATGGCCAGTTCTCTGGTGGGAGAGAGAATCAGGACCCCTGTTCCTAAAAGGCAAAAGGCGACAGAGGGCTGTCTCCACAAGTCCTTAAGGGACACAAATCCCAGCGATGTAACAGCAGAGACAGGGCCTTACCATTCCTGGGCATGAACTTCAATTTGACAATGAGCTCGATCACAGGGATGAGGAAAGCGAGGGTTTTACCGCTGCCGGTTTTCGCAGCTGCCAGAAGATCCCTTAGTATTGCAAAAGACAGGACATTCATTTGACTCAAGCAGATGTGTACTTAACCCACACTACGTGCCTAGCACCAACCTCACAAAGACTGATATACCCATAAATAACTCAAGTCTTTAATGTAGCCAAACAGGAATCCGTATAGAGAACAAAGTCAGAGGAACACATATGAGCTACTTTTACAACTGCACGGTCCTAAGGTCAGACAGGGATGTCCCTGTATCAATGTCAGCCATACCTGCCTTCCAGAAGTGGCCTGATACTTTTATGCTGGATCTCCGTCATGTGCTTGAAGCCCATTTCTTCTATAGCTTTCAGGGTGTTCTCATTGACGAGATTAGACAAGGAAGCAAACGAAGTGTCTTCAAAAGCACCTGACAGGAGATTGTTCACTGTCAGCAAGCTGTGGTCAGAGCGAGCACTGGCACTGCTGCCTAAACCCACCTGTTCCTTACAAGAGCTTCTTACAGTGAGAAGACACTAATGCCCAGTCACTGCTAAGACAGTGATGAGAAAAATCCACAGAATAAGAAATGTACTACAGTATAAAATGTGTAAACCCCGGGGCTGGAGAGATGGTGTAGTGGTTACAGTGGTTAAGAGCACTTGCTGCTGTTGCAGAGGACCTGGGTGCCGTTCCAAGCACCCATGCACAATCCTAATTCCAGGAGTAAGATGACTAATCTTCATGGGCACTGGGCACCAGGCATGCACGGTGCACAGGCACACCTGCTGCCAAAGTACCACACACACAGGCTTGGCAGTAATAATGGCCCTCCCTGACTTGTGACCGACACTGTGAGAAGACACCCACAGCCTTGACTTATATTTTCAGTGTGGCATCCATAAACTACTAGATACATAATGCTTTTATAAATCAGGCTTGGTTAGATGATTTTTCCCCCACCAGAGTCCATTTTTATTTGTATTTTTTTTAAGATTTTACTTTTAACCACATTGTCTGTTTTTGAGCAGACATGTGTATGTGAATGCAGACCCCCACAGACGCCCTGGAGCTAGAACTACCTGTGCTCAGGTTGTTGTGAGACACTAACATGGGTATTGTCTCTGGTCCTCTGCTTTTAGCTGCTGGGCATCTCTCCAGCCCCAGGGCATGTTTAGGACAGGTTACTGTGAAGGTTGCTGCAGGATATTTGGTCATACTGTGAACCCCAATAGTGTACTATTTACTGGACAAACCTGTTCTAGTTGTGGTGTGGCTCAGCTTTAAGACCTTTAATCCCCCTGGCTGGAACACAGACATGCCCTTAGTACACACCTTTAATCCCAAACAATGAAGATGAAGTTAGTGTGTAGAAGGAAGCACCCATGTCAAGTCAGAGAAAGATTTGACAGAATAAGATATGCCCAATTCTCACAAGAACAGAAACTGAAGCTACTTACGAGAAAACATTGGGGGAAGAGAGAGGATGGAGTTTTACTAGGGCACAGTACACAGACAGGTTGTAGAGAGGGAACAAGCTAGACACAGGTGAAGACAGAATGAATCAGAGAATGAGAATGAGCCAGAAGATTAGAGCATATGAGGTCAAGCAGAGCAATTCAGTCAGAAGCTGAAAGAAGCCTGTTTGAATCAGTCAGCATAGAAAGGAGTTTTCAGCTGGAACAGCTAAATCCACCATTCAGCCAGAGTTCAGAAACACCTAGAAAGGGTGAGCCTATTCAGCAGGAAGTCTCAGAGACTGAAAACATTCTAGGCCTACATAAGAAGCTTCCAGGACTAGGCCCAGGTTAGCAGACAGAAATGGTAAGCCTTGGAGACAACAGTTACAGCAGGGGAATAAGATGCTTTACAGAAGGTAGCATGCATTCAATGCATTCTTGACTTCTATTCTGAACTTCAGCGAGTTTACTGGGAAAGAGCCCCACTGTAAAAAGGAAACATCTAAATTGGCACTGGACTGGAGAATTCTTTTTGTGTGTGGGGACTAAATTCAGGACCTTGTGTATGCTGCCAAGTGGCTATCCTATGCATCTCAAGATTCTGCATGGCACCTCCACACTCTAGATGTCAGCAGACTGCCCACGGTCAGGCTGGGGATGTACAACTTTTGGTGCTAACATGGATATTTCTGAGAAAAGCTTATTGCTTGGGGTGCAAAGCTGTCCTGGCTGAGAATCATTTCTGTGACTTTTCTAATTTTCTCTGTAGACTGCACTCAGTGCAGTACCCCCCCCCCCCCCGGGGACTTTAGCAGTCTCAATTAAGCATTATAATATTGAGGTTAGACCTCAGAAGGAAGCAAGCAAGCAAAATGTCCTAAAAACAGCTCAAACAACTCCTGCGGAATTCTGGTTGGAACAGTGAATCTCAGCCTAAATGTGTGTGTGTGTGGGGGGGGGGGGGGGGGGGGGTGGGTGGAGAAAAGTGCCTAGGTACCACAAAGTAGAAGATAAAGGAAAACAGCACAAAGATACAAAATTCACTGCTGCCTGGTAATTAAAGGTCACAACAGGCCCTCCAGTCATGCAGAGACATGTGACATTTCTAAGACAAGACACCTAGAAAAGTCCCTGGCCATCACCTGTCAGTCCTAGGGGCAGGCTGGGCACCTCGCTGTCATTTGCCTTCTTCACATCATCTTCTGGTTCCTCACAAGCCTCAGCACTTTCTTCAGTTTTTGTTTTTTTTGTATCTTGGTTTAAAAAAAAACAAACAAGTAAAAACTCCTTTATTATTAAAATAACCAACAGGAACGGAAGATCTGTGATGTAAAGATACAGATTTTTCAAAGCTTGACTTTATTTGATACTTGTTACAAACCTTTTTCAGGAAGAGACTTGTTCAATATTTAAAACTTCGGGGTATAAGTGATTTGCAAAGAAAACAATGTCTTAAAGTTTCTGAAAGCATTACACTATTCTAGACTTAAAAAGGATCACCGCCCCCTGCCAACAAAATTATCTGTGTAGCCCTGGCTGTGCTGGAGCTCAGCTTAGGAACCAGACTGGCCCTGAACTCGGAACTCCAAAGATTCGCCTGCTCCTGCCTCTAGACTGCTGGAATTGCCAACATTCGCTTACACTGCCTGCCTCTAGAAAGGAGGGCATTTTAAGTCCCAGTAAGCTGTATCAGGGTAGCAACCGTGAGCGTAACACTTCACGAGCAAGGAGGCACATGTTCCATTGACACTTCACGAGCAAGGAGGCACATGTTCCATTAACACTTCACGAGCAAGGAGGCACATGTTCCATTAAACCCTTGTACACAAGCGCCAATCGGTTCTCCGCCTGCCATCACATGGCTTCTGCTTTGAAGATGAAACACTAAAAGCTTGAGGCTATTCCTGTTCCCAAGCATGTTAAGGCTAAAGCAAGGGCTATGGTGGGCCAAACTGGGCTGCTGTGAAGCTGTAAGGGGCAGAGGAGGAAAGGCAAAGCCCTTCTCACTTCTGCACTCACTCAGTGTTCACAGATGGTCCCAGTCCACCTCTCTAAGAATGTAAGTATGTTCCTGAAACACCTACTGCATCCTAAGCTCAAATCTCGCTCACGAGCTGAGGGAGAAGGCTCACCTGCCTCATTTGCTTGTTCATAGCACAACTGGAAGCTCATCCGTGCACTAGAATTTACTATCACATTCCTCTCTCATGCTCTTCAAACACTACCCCATACTGTCTGCTCACTTGAAAAATCAATGTCTTATTTCTTCACAACTTCCTTACACACTATTTTATAGACTATGAGGGAGAGGGCTTATAAAAAATATACAGGCAAAAGACAAGTAAATCAAGAGGTCAAAGAATGATCAATGTGAAGAACCTTCAGAAAGCAAAGCCTGGGGAGGTGCCTGCTCTTACAAGCTTGGACCCATGTTGGTTAAAGTTCTGAAACCACGGAAATATGCAAACCCAGAAGACTATGTAATGGTGCATCCAGTTTATTTACAAAGCCCAACGAGCTGCTTCCTACAACCCACAGTGGAGTATTACAAATCTAAAGAAATTCTTACCAAATTTGAACTTTTCCCAAGGGTAGTCACCTTAAAATATGACACAAATCTGGGGAAAACTTAAAACCCACCTCCCTTGCCTACCAATAAAATGTCTTTTAGCTCCCAGGCTAGTCTCATGCTGGGGAGCACAGGGGAAGAAAGCTACCCAAATGGCCAATATTAAAACAAAACAAAACACCAAAACCTACCAGGCCCGGCATCGTTTGCCATTTTTCTCTTTTTCTTCTTTTTCTTTCTTAGTTCTGAATCAGGAGACGGTGTTGCTGCTGCTTCTCCGTTGGCTAAAGTGGTAGGTTTCTGGGGTGACTTTTTAACTTTGGCATTTTCCACGGTCTCCTCAGGCATGCCTCCACTTTGTGCTTCTGCTGAGCCCACAGGCACAGAATGCTTCAGAGCCTTTTTAACTTTCCCACCTTTTCCTGTTTCTTTAGGCACATCTCCATTTTGAGGTTGTGACAGGCTCGTGTCTGATGCTTCTGTTTAAAAACAGAACTTACACTGTGACAAAAGAAAGCTTACTTATGAACACTGACCATCACAGGAGAAATTACGGGTTTTCTGGAACCCCAATCATTTAGTTTTTCTTATATGTTCACTGTTGAAACCAAATATTGGTGCTCTATTATAGAAAAGGTAATTTTCTTATGGAAAAAAAATTTCAGTAAAGGAAAGTTGTCTTACTTCAAAAGACCGTATCTGCCTTATCTGCTTATGGCCGTATAGAAGTCTGTGAAGGGGAAATGTCAGCATGTCACACAATCAAATCAAATGATTAGGAAGCAGCAATGAGAAGATATATATATATATGTGTATATGTGTATATGTGTATATATGTATATATACATATACATATACATATATACATATATATATACATATACATATATACATATATATATATATATATATTTGTTCAAGACAGGGTTTTTCTGTGTAGCCCTGGCCGTCCTGGAACTCACTCTGTAGATCAGGCTGGCCTTGAAATCAGAAATCTGCCTGCTTCTGCCTCCCAAGTGCTGGGATTAAAGGCGTGTGCCATCACTGCTCGGCTTGAAGAAATATATTTTTAACATTAAGTATTTGGCTTGCTGGTGTTGGCATACGCCTTTAGACCTAGCACTTGGGAGACAGAGGCAGGTGGATCTCAGAGTTTGAGGCCAGCCTGGTATACAGAGCTAGTACTGTAACAGCCTGGGCTGATCGTTTGATAGACATAACTGAATGACGTTTATTTCACATTCCCACAATTATTACCTTTATCATTTCACATCATTCAAACCTAACTTTCCTAGACTTTGGTGAACTGAAAAATTCAGTATATGAAAACCACTCATTTGTGCTATTAAAACCCCAAACTATCCTCACAAGTTTTCCCTTTTCATACAAAAGAGAATGAAAGCAACACCATCTTTAATTTACATTATTACTACCCACACCAAGAAGTAGCTACTAAGTGTCGTTAATTATTCTACAGGTACTAAATGAAGGAACTTCAATACTTATGCCTAAAATCCACCACCCCTTCTGGGCTATCTTTCAATTACTATCTGTTGGAAATTATGTGAATCGAGACAATTTGCCTCAGCACTTCCCACGGAGGATTTATTCAGCGGTTCGCTCGACCCCCACACCTCAGGAGTCTCATATCAGATATTTACATTACGACTCATAACAGTAGCCAAATGACATCGATGAAGTTGCAACGAGGTTACTTTAGGGTGTGTGTGGGTCTCCAGAATATGAGGAACTGTATTAAAGGGTCACGGCATTACAAAGGTTAAGAACCCCTGGTTTTATATCTTACAGGTAGGTAACCTAAACAAGCTACAGAAACTGCAACAAGAAAGTGACGTATGTCAACTTTTCATTTACGCCCTTAGGCCAAAACCAAGATGCTAAGGAATTTACTAAGTCGTGCGAGACAAGAACACTGGGAGGGTTCTGCGTTTAACACACGACGAGGATCGCAGCAGGAATGAAGAGAACGGGCTCGGGGAGACAGCAGTATCACCGGGAAAGCCCCGAGGAAAAAGAATTCGTAAGTTTGGGCAGGGGATGAGAACCAGCAATTCAGTAAAAGTCGGGAACCGTAATGGATGGTACCTAGGTACGAAGTTCTACGTGTGGACTAAAGATGATGGGGGAGTCTAGGGTAACCGGTAGGTTTTGCTAGATGTATTGCCAACAGAAGGCCGGGAAGCAAGTCCGAGGCCTCCCGCTTCCACCCTGAGCCGAGAAACCCATGCCCGCAAAGAGGAGAACCAATGAAGTGTCCACGGGGGCCTGGGACCCAGGAGGCCTGCTCGTGCCGCGAGTCCCCGGCTCCCGCCGGAAGCTGCCCCGGCGCACCGCCGAGTTTCTGGGTTCCCGACATCGCTCGCCACTGCGGGGTTCAGCACAGCTCACCTTGCAGCTTCAGGTTCCGCTGCCGCAGCTTGGCGTTCCGCTTCTCGATCTTCCTGCGCAGGAGTTTCATCTGTAACTGCGACATGTTTGCCGGGCCGGCCCCCGCCGTCTGCACCGAGCGACAGATGATGCACGTGCGCAGTTGCAAGTCGGAAGTGTATCGCTGGACCTCCCGGACCCGCGGGCCGGAAATGCTTCGGGCGGAAACGGTTCCCGGCGAGAGTTGGGTTCCCTTTGGAGACCGAGTTTCCTGCAGCGCCCCCTGGGGACTGGAGGACGCGAATGTGAACCTGTTCGCCTTGCTAATGGCCGGTGAGTTTTACAGACCAAGATTGAACAACAACAACAACAACAACAACAACAACAACAGCAACAACAAAAAAGCTGATTGGATCTATGCCCCAGTGTAGGGGAATGCCAGGGCCAGGAAGCGGGAGAGGGTGGGTTGGTGAGCAGAGGGAGTGGGGAGGGAACAGGGTTTTTTGTTTTTAGTTTTCGTTTTTTTTTTTTTTTAATTTTTAATTTTTATTTTATTTATTTATTTATTTATTTATTTTTCCTTTTTTATTTTTCGGAGGGGAAACTGGGAAAGAGATATATGACATGTAACTAAAAAAAAAAGTTGATTGGAAGACAGAATTCCTTGTGGCTCAGAAGAGTCTGTTCCCCTTCACTGCTAGAGAGGTGTCAGTCTTGGGAGCTGGGCGGTGGTGGCGCACGCCTTTAATCCCATCACTTGGGAGGCAGAG
>JADRCD010139158.1:0-10062 GCA_019843815.1 Montemys delectorum | reverse complement strand
AGAGAGAGAGAGAGAGAGAGAGAGAGAGAGAGAGAGAGAGAGAGAGAGAGAGAGAGAGAGAAATTGCTATCTTGTTTCTATAGAGATAGAATGTTCTGTAGGGATATCCAGGACACATTCAGTAATCAGAATCTTCAAATATCCCCTGGTTTACTAGTGTTTCCTCATACCTCTTTGCTCCAACCAAGCTTCTTCACGACTCTTCATAGAATACCCACATTTACTAATTCCTTCACATCTTCATTTCTGAGGTCTTCTTGCTTAAAATTCACATCTGTCAACACAAGATGCCTCATTTCAAAACAGTAGCTTATTCTGAGCTAAACATGAGTGACCATGGCACAGGGCCATAGATAGATTCAGCTTTATGTGAGTATTATGTTTCACTGTGCAAGTGGTTAAGGGAATGTTTTATTGTCATCTCTTGATCCTCTCTGAGTCTTGGATACCCTCAATGGCAAACTGCTACCTCCGCCTCATCCTTGGGAATGGTGGTCTTCCATACCCTTTCATTAACTCTTCAAATGCCTTTTAGAAAACCAGTCCCTTCCACCTGGTACCTGACCTAAAGAGCTCGAAACTTATTTGCTTTTGCAATAGAATCTTGCATCAATGTCCCTTAGATCACCAATCCAAGTGGATACGTAATGGCAGTTTGGATCCCAATAGTACTCAGAACCTTTACCATTACTCTGAACAATGAAGAAACAGAAAGAGATTCCCTTCATGCAAGCGTTGTCTTCTCTCCACTCCAATCCCTCTCTCTGCTCCCCTGTTCTCCCACCCAACTTCTCATAGCTATGAAGCCCAAACTATGGAAGTCCTCCATTACTTTTGATCCCTCTAACAAACTCTCCCTTATTGGCATCAACCCACGGCTCCTCTTCCTAAAGTACTTCTGGTCTCCCCTTCTCTTCTAGCAACAGACTACCCTATCATCCCTCTCTGGGGCTCACTTTCTGCCCACTGGCACCCTACTGAATCCTGCCCCAACCATATGACTCCCTTTACTTCCCTCTCCCATGCCTGTTCTGGCCATGGATCTCCCTTTGCAGGAGGTTGTCAGTGCATATGGCATGGTCAGGTTACATGTTGCTTTCTTGTAAGTGAACTCTCGAATAGAAAACAGACTGGGGTCTTATACCCTTAATTCCTCCACCTTCATGAAAGAGTCACAATACAGCTTCCAATCTTACAACCTCAACTTCTATGACATTCACATGATTCTCAGCCTTTAGCATGAAGAGCACAGGTGAAGCTGGGATCAGGCTAGGGAGCATGCAGAGAAAACACACCAAACTAACGCTGCCCACCTGCCTGAGGCAGTCCTAGCAGGGAATCTGGATGGAACTACAATACTTACACAGGCATTTTTAGCTAGAGATCAATTTATAACTTGCTCCTGGTTGGTCTCTATAAGGTCATCCTTAAAGTAGTACCTTATGAAAAAAATTCAAGAGATCATCAGGACAAACACAGAAAACAATCTCAGTTCTGAGACTATCATACAAAATCCCTTGTACAATATACCAATCTGGATTCAAAGACCTCAGATAGAAAACAACTCCTCATGACTTACTTCTCCCAGAGTTTTCTACACATCCGTGCTAAAACTTAAACACCTAGAGAGGGAATCCCTGACTTTATAGGCAGAAGTCTTAGCACAGGATTTCAAGGTATACCTTAAAGAGATGAATGAACTCCACAATAAAAACATCAAATGCTGGCCAAGGACTCCAAGGAAGCCATAGCAACTGCCCAGGCTCCTTTGCCTTGCAAAGGCCAAAGACCTCTGGGTCCCTGCTTCAAATGTAGTCAAGAGGGGTCATTGGGCCTGAGCCTGTTTGAACCCTCACAAACCATCCTGACCATGACCAGGATGCTGTCAAAGGAATATTGGACTTTTGATTGTCCCCATGTCCTTCACAGCATGGGATATCAGATCTAGATCACCATTCAGTCAACCTCCTATAACTGGTCATGAATGACTGAGGGGGACCAGACTCTTTCAGCTTGACCACTGTAATCTCTGAGAGGGAATCCTGGGTAGTATTCATAGTATCAGGTGAATTTCTCCTTCCTTTTGGAAACCTGGGTCACTTACATGGCCCTGATAGAATTTTGGGGACCCACTTCTCCTCCTCCTTCCTCTATTGTCAGGCTAGGCAGAAAGCTGCATCAACCTTATCAAATTCCCAACTACTCACTTGTATCTTTAGGGGTATTCCCTCTACCCACCCCTTTCTAGTAGTACCAATGTGACCCATTTGCTTGCTGGGAAGGGACCTCCCAGCCAAAGCAGGAGCCTCTATTTCCTTCACTCCCCCCATCTGCTTGACCCCAGGCTTTCTGGCCATTCCCTTCCCCCTTCTCCTCCAAACCACACAATCTAACATACATTTACCCTGAGTATGGGACACCCTAAACCCCTCTATAACCAAATATCACCCCTCTCTCAGTATCTGATTACAACACCTTAATAATTAGATCACCTAGGCCCTGTACCCAATCTCTCTCTAAAATCTCAGGGGATTTAAACCTCTTATTTCTGACCTCTTAAGGAAAAACCTTTTATGACCCAGTCATTCCCTCATTAACACCCCCAAACTGGCAAAGGGGGTGGTTTAAAAAAAAACAAACCAATGTAACCTAGCACTTGGTTCAGGATCCGACTCATTAACTCTGTGGTGGTTCCTCCCCATCCTGTAGTACCTCACACAATTCTCCTCACCCCATACCACAGAGACATATCATTTCTGTGTCCTTGACCTCAATGATGCCTCTTTTCTATTCTTCTCAACCCCTACTCACAAAATATCTTTGCCTTCACTGTAATCCATCCTTAAAAACTAGCCAAGCTGTCACTTCTACTCTATTAAACCTCCTGTCTGGCTGAGGCTGTATGGACTCACTCCCTAAATTCCAGCTGATCACCCCTCAATTACTTATCTGGAACTATTACTCCAACTCATAATGCCAGGTATCTATATTACTCTAGATAGAAAACACTTAATCCACTTACTTACAGTCACCATCACCAATGATGATGTTCTATCTTTTCAGGGGTGGCTGATTTCATAGGTTCTTGGTCCCCTTCTTTCTTCTTTCTTTCTCATCTCCTATATGAGGCAGCCCTTGCCTCCTTCTTTGTGCTCTTACACAGGTAAGTCTTTAAATTAGCAAAGGCGCAATTCTTAAATCACTACATAGAATCCAAGTATGCTTTTTCATATCCTTCTCTTAAGTGCAGCCATCTGGAAGGAAGGAGTGAAGATCGCTAACAAAAGGAAGATCAATAACAAACTCAGATAAAATCAGGGCCACACTAAAGACCTCCCAGCCTATTGTGGCTCTACATGGCCTGTGCACATGTGGCTGTGCATGCACCCATCTTCCGTTTCCCTTTCTGAGTGTGCCCTGTTTGCCTAAAGAGGGGTGAACTGGCCCAGGTCAGAAACAGAATGTTCTCAGCTCTTTCCTAGGAAATCAGTACTACTTGCCCATAGTTCATAGCCCAGAGGTGGGGCTGCTTGAAAGTCACATGTCCCTGGTCCATTCCCATGGTCTACATCCTTTTCAGCTCAATCTGTGGAGCCCGGTTATACTCACCTTATGTCGGCATGGTCTCACATCACTGCTGTCAGCTTTCTGGTTTGTATCTATTCTAGCCTACATTAACTCTAAGCCAAGTATACACTAGACAGTCTGTCTTTATGTATGTTTCATGTGTTTTTTCTCTGCTAAAGTAACGTGTCAAAGTTATTTAACAATTAAGTTTTTAGTTCTATCCTGCCTTGATAAATAATGATTTTTGCTACTGCCACTAAGTTACTGTGCTCTATTGTCTAACTCAGATTGTGCTTAATAGATACTCCTCTCAATCTTGTCAGAAGTCTGCTAATATATTAATATTCAAGCTTATGACAGACAGACTCCCAAAGCCTGACATTTACCTCCAAGGTCTCCGAGAAGATAATGGACACAGCTACAAGAGAGGCCCTGGATTGTGGTATGATGACCACTGAAAACACTGCCCAGGCTTGGTCTACACTGTGGACAAAACACAATACCCTGAAAGTCAAATGCCTCATATTGCCTAAGTCAAGATGTGGGTCACTTCTCATTTCACACATTATCTATTCCACAGAAAAAAAGCTCTTCATCTTCTGGGCTTGAAAGCCAGACTGACTCTACCCAAGTTGCCATGGAGACTACAGGGACCTGGAAACTGTTTAGGTAGTAGAATACAGATGAACTCTGTCATTTTTAATTAATCCATGACTCCTAGATTATAATTTACTCTTTCCCAGATTTCTAACTACTTTGACAGCTAAGGTAACAGTAGCTTGCCAGCTAGAAAACAGACCTAACTCCTTACCCCTAAGGTAATCCATCACTATATTTGCTCATTAATAAATTCATTAACTAGCTAAGACTAACAGATTTCTTACAGACTTCATGATAAATGATACACAAGTTCAGATAGAAGCTTTCACAGATGTAATCTGTTATTTCCTTACCTAAATTCAGTTTCCAGCAACTAAATGCTTCATGTTTCCTCTTCTTGCTATGCAACTGTCCTAACATTATTTGAGTTCTTATAAATTTGCTGAACCCTAATA
Source organism: Montemys delectorum (assembly GCA_019843815.1). Classification (NCBI taxonomy): domain Eukaryota; kingdom Metazoa; phylum Chordata; class Mammalia; order Rodentia; family Muridae; genus Montemys; species Montemys delectorum. The sequence continues at coordinate 5,440 of JADRCD010139158.1, read as the reverse complement.
AAACATTCCACTATACAATACAACAGTATAATCACAAATTCAAATTTTAAGTTTTCTTGTTTTATTTTAACTAAATTTTATAGTATTTCTTGTACTGAATCTACAGTATAAGCTATCATGCTCAAATATACGTTTCCCTTGGTTGTCTTTTAAAAGACTGTTCATGGTATTAACCAATTTATCTTTTTTATAAACTTATAAGCTACAGGAAACCCACTTGGATCTCCCTTTTATGGACCAAATAAACTCTGTCTACAGGGCAGGATTCTCTTCTGTTCCTGGGATTGGGACTCCCTCACCTTAACCACGAAGACCTAAGGGTTTCAAATGTATTTTCAAATGTACACCTAAGATTTTTTTCTCTCAAATGTAGTTAACCTTATTCTCTTCCTATGTTTGTGTGTGTTTGCATATGTGTGTGTGTGTGTGTGTGTGTGTGTGTGTGTGTGTGTGTGTTTCAGCGTCTTGTCAAGTCCAGGTGTTTATTACATCTAGGAAAAGTCCACGAAAGCAACCGTCAGATGTTCTAATCTCTCACAGACACAGACGCTTCTACTGGACCTGGTCCTTCTGACCTATCCACAGATGGTTCCACTGGCTCTGGAAAGGAAACAGCCAACTCTCCTAAAACTGGACCAATATCCCCATACCCATTTTCCTATGTTTCCTAGAGATATGCTGTCCCCAAATCAGCAGAAAGTAGCTAAAGATCATGAGAACCATATTCCTGTTCCACCATCACCTCTTTCTAATTTTTATTTTTTAATTAAACCAAAATGGGGTAATGTTAGCATTTTATCTAGGTTCTGCTCCACAGTTACCTGGAAAGAGCCAGGTATGCTTGACCCCTCCTTTCTCTCTTGTCTTCTTGCTCTTGCACTGTCCCCCTGTTCCTGCTTCCCTTCTCTTTCCATTCCCTGCCCCCTCTCTCTCCAAGTGTTCATGGACTCTCTACTCTCTTTCTGCCTTTCTCTGTCTCTACTACCCTCTCAACTCCCCTCCTCATGCCATGAATCTCTACTATCCTCTCAACTCCTCTCTCCATTCCCTGAGTAAACTCTATTCTCTACTCTACTGTCATGTAGCTGGTTTCTCAGGTGTAAGGGATGCCTCAGCATGGGCCTGCAGAGGCATCCTCTTCCCTCACACCTGACAGCACATCCACCAATCATATTACTTCCTTCTTATCTTTTTATAAAACACAACAGCCAGCCTCTCTTCATTTCTCCATTTGACCTTGTGTGTAGGTGACCAACTTTAACTCTTGTTCTCTTATCTTGACCTTTACCTCTTTCCACTTACCTGCTTCAGCACCCTGCATTCATATTCCTATCCTCTCTGCTTTGTCCATTCCAACCCATCATATTTTAATACTGGGCATCTGGACCATCTTTCTTTCCTGGACCAATGATTCCTATTCCTCTCCCTGAGATAGAAGGCCCTTTCTGAGTCATACTTGTCACTCCCACTGCTACTAAACTGGAGGATTTCTCTTGTTTGACATACTTCTTGAATCTTAAACTCTTTGCTCTCAAACTTATGAAACAATGAGACAAATTTTTATTTTACATTTCAAACCTCCACAGGCTCCCTTAAGCTATAGAAGACATGGAAACTGCCTTCTATCTTAGATGAATGAGGGCTCACACAGTTGATCATGCTTGATTCCATTGGATTAGGCCACAATCCCCCCTTCTCTATTTCTTCTTAACTATAGTCTTAGGTCTTCTCTGAGAGATCATTTGCTGCTTCAAAGTCCTAACCTCCCATGTATTTTGGGTAGCTCTTACACATGGATGTTTAATATCTAAGAGATTCTGACCTCTAACCAACAGCCCCTCCTAATAGAGCTGGGACATTGCTCTATAGCAGCTTGTCAAAGTCTGATCCAGTTCCCTATAACTCCTTTATCCATCTCTTCTTTGCCAGGGCTTTACCTGTGCCTGTTTTCTCTGTGACCAAAGTCAGATTACTGAAAGAAGTGGTCAGAAACTTATGGAGGTTGCCCATATTGGTTCTACAAATACCATGAGACAGATCTGGGGTGTTCTAATCCTCCTGTTATCTTTAAATATGGGAGGATCCTTCCACCTTTATATTCAAGAGCTATGTGACAGCAGATGGGAGGAGGACGTCACTGGCAAACTGTCTTCTGACCTGCTCTGCAGGTTACTGAGGATATGAAGAAAATACAAAGAATATACATTCTATTCTATTGGGAATAGATATTCCCAATATCTAGGTATAGAAAAATAGAAATGATCTGACATTCATCGATGGCTCTCTGCTCCCTAATATCTCCCCTCTTGAAGGACACTGATTGTTCTCATGGTAACTTTATCTCTTGCTTCAGACCTCAACCTCTTCAGATCAGCCACTAAATTACACTCTGCCTGGCTGCTTTGGAGAATGCTGGTTGTATTTCCCTCCCCACAACCCTCATTAAGCTCAACCTACCACTTGTGTCTTCATTCGTTACCTTTCCTCTTGTTACTCCTTTTTCAACTGTTCTCAGTCAAATATCACTACTACCTCTTATCTTTCTCTCTTTGGTGTCGCAGACTCCTTTAACTTCTCAGGGACACACTGGGCATACTGGATTATTTAGACTGTAATACTACCCTAAGCCTCAGCACCTACCACCCAGTTGTTTTGTTATTCTCAAATGTTCATACTGCTTCTGTCCTCTGTAGCACTCAGATTTATGGTTATCTGCCAATCAGCTGGTTGGGACTTCTGTCATGGTATTCCTATATCCAAACTAAGTGTGACACCCCATGAAGAATCATTCACAATTCCCACTAATGGGTTCATAGTAGGACTAAATGATAAACAAGGGGTTCAAATCCTACTCCTTATGATTAATAAGTGGTTCAAATCCTACCCCTTCTCAAAGTCCTGAATATAATCACTGGCTTTGCCACTGGAACAGGGACTCTGACTGTTTGCCTAACTATCTACTCTTAATTTTCTTCTCAGTTCAAAAGTACCTACAATGAGTGGCTCAGACCATCATCACCCTCCAGGACCAAGCGGACTCATTGGCCAAGGTAGTGCTACAAAATTGATGAGAATTAGTTCAAATAACAGAAGAGAAGGCCTTTGCCTCTTTCTCAGGGAGGAATGTTGCTCCTATGTCAGCCAACTGGGAATAGTGAAAAACAACTCCAAACAGATCTGCAAAAACATAAGGAACAGCTCTATGCCCCTGGGCAGTGGATTGCTGATTATCCAATATGGAATGGAAGACTCCCTTTCTTAATACACCTTCTCCTTTTGCTAATCCTACCAATTGTCCTCTATCTTATAATCTTCTTTCTAGATTTCTTCAACAACAAATTCAAAAGATTTCTAACCAAACCATTAATAGTTGTTATTGCAGGAGTATCAGCCCCTTGCTGTGATACCAGAGGCCTTCACCACTAGGATTATGACCTGGTGGGGAAGATAAAGTTTTCTCAGGGACTTCAATTCTCCCAAACAGCAAGAAGCAATCTAACAATAACATATCCCTTTCTTCTGACCCCAGAATGGGTTACTAATAGTAGATTTTTAAAAGGGGAAGACTAGAAAAGGGTAACAAGCCAGCAGACAAACACAGGCCTCTCCAAAGCTGGGACTTGGCCCTTGCCCTGCTAAGACTTTTTTAACTAGCTCACTGCACATGTTCCAAAAACTCTTCAAAAGCCTGCCCCTCCATCCAGCCTGCTGCTGTCTCTATTTCTGCTCTTCATGGATTGGACCTTCCCATGACTGCATGTGTTTTGCCTGTGTCCTAGTCTATTAGATTCTGAGTTTGATGGTGTATTCATTTCTAATCGATGTTCATAGTTTACCAATGTTGATGCATTGGGTTCTCTAAGTTCCCCAGATATCTCTGTCATGTGTTATGTACATTTACAATCAGGTGTTCATTACAACACAGTATTCTTAGAGAGTGGGGAGTCCACTCAAAACTTACATAGACTTCTAACTGTCAGCCTGCTTTGCAGCAGTCATTATCAAAACTGGGATTGACTCTAGCAGTGCTATGGAAAATTAGGTTAGTTTTAGAATATGAGCAGATGTCTATGGAGTTCCACTTTTGTTCCTCTCTAAAATAGATGAAAATTAGAACAATGAACTGGAGACGAGGCTCAGCTGGTAAAATGTTTCCCCAGAATGAGCTAGGCCTTTTGATTCTCAGCATCACATGAGCCTGAGTCACTATGGAGGTGGAGTAAAAAGAAGTTCAGAATCATCTTTGCATATATAAGAAGTCTGTGGTCAGAATGGACTAAAAATCATGACAAAATAAAATATATATGATAAAAACAAAACTACAATAGTAAACCTAGTCAGTTCCTTGGAGCACAATACCTTCCAAATAGGATGAAGAGAGATGAGTGGTCACGGGAGTCCTTTGATGCTAGGGCACGGGGGTAGCAGGCAGGAAAGGAACAGGGAGGACTGCACAAAAAGCTGGAGACAAGATACTATTCCAGGCAGAGTTCTCCACAGAGACAGAAGACAGAACAGAACAAACTGGCTGTACTTTGTGCACAATCTTTGTCATGCTATTGTGGATTTTGCCTCCCCATAGAGTAGTTATTCCATACTGAGCCCTTGAGCCATGTTTCAGCTGAATTTTCAATGTTTTAAGGCTCCTGATTTTAAACTGTTCAAGACAAAACAATCAGGAGATCCAGTAGAACCACAGGTTAAAAAGAATAAGAAAACTTCTGAGACAGTTAAAGGTAAAGGCTGATTTTGAGGTAAGAAGCAAGATGAAAGTAGAGCAGGAAGATGATTTTTTCCTTTCTTCTTCTCCCGGAACTGTAAGTCAGATTTTATAGTGTTGCTTGAGGTTTACTTGGTATCAAATACCAACATTCACAGGATATCTGAGGAAAGACTATACCAAAAGAATATACTCTTCTTCATAGAATTTAGGAGCTAGATGGACTATTTGGGAAATTGGGGTAGCTGGGGACCCAGCAGCAGCTGGATCTCATGGCTGTCCTCTCAGTCGTTACTTTTGGGGTCAAACAGAAGATGAGCTGCAACACAACTGGAGAAAACAGTCAAAAGGTGGGAACAGATGACAGATGGAGAAGTGTGCAGAGGAAAACGAAAGCTGATTTCTATGAGTGAGTAGCAGACTAATGACTGCCTCCTGTCCGCCTTTCCTTGTGCTCTAATTACTAGGCATCTCTGTGTGAACTTAGAGTCATAAAATAAAGCATATTCCTACTGTGGGGTTATGAATAAATGACTCATTTCAATGAATCATTTGTCATAACCATTCATAAATGATTCTTAACGTCTGGCCTCATATTCTAGACAGGGTAAAGCCTCTTTCCAGTGTTCCATGCAATGTACTATCTCTGCCATCCTACGTTATCTGGAACTTGAAACACACACACACACACACACACACACACACACACACACACACACA
>JADRCD010139154.1:0-14868 GCA_019843815.1 Montemys delectorum | reverse complement strand
TCTCTCTCTCTCTCTCTCTCTCTCTCTCTCTCTGTGTGTGTGTGTGTGTGTGTGTGTGTGTGTGTGTGTGTGTGTGTGTGTATTCCTCAAGTATGGTCTGCCTTGTTTCTCTCACTGGCCGAGAACTAGCCATATAAATTAGGCTCATTGAGCCCCAGGGATCTTCCTGTTTCTATCTCCAAGATCAAACTCAAGGTTTACAAAGCATTTTACTGACTGAGCAATCCTTTTCCCTGCACACATAGCCCTTAATCATTTTTTCTTGGCCAGAGCTTTAGAATTTTAGTAACTTCTAACTGGGGTTCTGTACCCCTTAGAAGTGTCCGAGTCATCTTTCTTTCTTCCTGCACTGTCCTCTTTTTCACACTGCACTTGCCATAGCAAACTGACCTTTGTGAGACCCATTTGGACTTTTTGCCTTTAGCTTCCAGTTGGGTTCAGCCCATATGAGAACCATCTGATAGAGTAGAGGACCAGAGGAGAAAGTTTGTTTTCTGGGCTCTGGCTTGACAGTGTTAAGTGCCTGACTGCAAAATACCAGGGCTGTTACACCTCTGTGTGTTTCTTGGAGTTCCAGTCCTTGCCCTCTAGTTCTTGCCCTGTGGCTCTCCCCCTAATCAGTCAACAGTGCTCACCATTTTTGGCAGTCATTAACACAGCTCACACTTTTGTAGACTGTTTGCTCTCTTCCTATCAAGTCTTAAAGTCCTAGACTTTTCATCTGTAAAAAAGTCCTTCCTCTTCTGGCAGCATGCGTATAGTAGAGGATTGCAAATTCGATCATCAATAGAAGGAGAGGACCTCGGCCCAGTGAAGGTTCTGTGCCCCAGTGTAGGGAAATGCCAGGACCAATAAATGGGAGAGAGTGGGGTGGCAGGCATGGGGAGGGGGGAGGCAACAGGGGTTTGTTCTTGTTTTTGTTTGTTTGTTTGTTTGTTTGTTTTTTGGAGGGGAAACTGGGAAAGGAGAAATTTACATGTAAATAAAGAAAATACCTAATTTAAAAAAAAAAAGTCCTTCCTCCTTTCTGTAGGAGCTGTTCAGCTCTGGAAGAGATTGCCCAAGGTTACCCAAAGTGGGTGTTCTCTCTTGCACCCACACACCTTGTCCCCCAGAATTCTGTTGTGTTGCATTCATAAAGACCATCCATGTGAGCTAGAAAAGAGAATCATCCTTGAATGATCCACCTCCTTATGCTAAATATTGCATCTATGAGCATGGGGATAGGTAAGCATTCATCTTTACTACCACTCTGTGGTAGAAAAGGCCTATACTTTTACCCAGATTATAATGTTTCTAACGTCTCCATGCCTCAGGTCTGATTCCTCCATAATATATGCTATCTAGCTGCCAGAGTAAATTTTCTGAATCACAGATCTGATTATTTTAGCTCCTATGTTTAAACTTTTCAAACAGCATATGGCCCCTAAGTCCAAACCCAGAGCTGCTAAAGCTCATATGATATGAACAAAGGCTCGCATTCCACATCTACTTCTTGTGCCTCAAGCACTTTTTGTCTTGTAAGAGTTGTACTTTATTTTTTGACCATGGTGTCCTTATGCCTGAGACTTCTGTTCTTATCTGTCATGCAACTTTTAGGATAAACTTCAAGTTTTTATCAGGAACACTTTCAACTGCAAATATAGGAAAGCCCAAGTTATCGATAATTTTTCTTCAGCAAGGAGCCTGGAGATAGGTGAATTCAAATAGTGATTCACTGTTGTCATACATTTATAATGGTAACTTACAAACCAAACTTTTAGTTTTTAGTTACTCATCTTTCATATACTGTTTTGTCTTAATTTTAAAACTTAAACTGTGATGGGGTTGGGGGAGAAGGGAAGTGGAGGAAGGGAGAGAAAGAACTCCTGTGTTGAATGCAGCACTTGTGTGCTATGATACATGCACAGCACTGGGGACAATCTTGAGTGTCAGAACTTGCCTTCTGCCTTGTTTGAGACAGGGTCTCTGTTGTCTGTCCACTGCACACACCAGGTTTCAGAAAGGCTTGCTTCTTGCCCCTGAACTCGGAGGAGGTTGTATTAAGGAGTTAACTGGAGTTGGCCATTTTTTTTATGGCCAAGATAACAGACCAAGGTCAGAGTGAGTGAGAAGGATGAAGGCTACTGCCTGTGGAGCTGTCACTTTCTTACTGAAACCTTCAGGGGAGGGCTTTGGACACTAGAGGGGAACAAAGACTAGTTCTCACAGTGATAAATGCTCTGGATGTGCCTCAGTCTACCCACGCTGTTTCTCGAGCTTCCAATGTGGTAGGAGTTTGAGGCAAACCTGTAACCCTTTACTGTCTGTTCTTTACCTGGAAATACTTTCTCTGTCTGCTGTAGAGACATAGTACCATGTCTGTGGCAGACACAGCTCCAATGCCTGCAGAGTCAGACTATCAGGAAAGATGGCCGTTGTCAATTTGAGGCTCTAGCTGATTTATAACTGTTGCCTGACAGTGGCCCTCAGGGACCTTTGGAAGTCCCAGTGTTAGCAATGTGTATGCTGACTGTGGATCTTCCGTTGGAGCACTGGCAACTGCTGCATGAGTGGCATGGAAAGTAAAGCTGAAGGGCTCAGAAGACTGCTGTTCCTCTGAGAAAAGAATTCTAGTGCTGTTTCTGCTAGGGGCAAATTCTCTCTCACCAAGAGGAAGGAAAGCCAGAAGGAAGTTAAACCAAACAGTTCTGAGTGACCTTGGGGGACTGCCTAACCAACTTCCCTGTGATGGTTATGTTGTGCCTGCTCCACTTTCTGTGACTTGATCTTGAGACAGGTTCTCCTCACTGACCTGGAACTCATTATGTAATCCAAACTGGCCTACAATATGATCTTACTATCTTGGCCTCCAAAGTGTTGGAATTACTATAATGGTTCGAATAGGTATGCCCTCCCCCATAGACTCATTTAAATGTTTGGCCCATAGAGAGTGTCGAAATTAGTAGGTGGCCATGTTGGAGTAGATGTTGGAGGAAGTGTGTCACTATGGGGGAGAGGGGTTTTGAGGTCTCCTATGCTCAGGTACAGCCAGTGTGGAACATAGTATCCTGCTGCTGCCTCCAATTCAAGATGTAGAACTCTTCTTCTCCAACATCATGACTTCCTGCACTCTACCATATTTCCCACCATGATGACAGTGAACTAAACTGAAACTCTAAGCCAGCCCCAAAGAAATGTTTTTCTTTATAAGAGCTGCCTTGGTCATGGTATCCATTCCTGCCTCCACAAGTTTTTAGTCAGTCCAAATGTCTTCCCTCCACAGAGCAGAGACTGCATCCCAAGGCGTGAAGCCACCTCTATATAAGACTTTCCCCAGGTCTCAGAAGTTGCATCTGAGCTGTGCTCTTCTCCAGTTGATGGTCCCCAGGACATTCACCTGTCAACAGTTCCCTCTAAAACTTCTTGTATACAATGCCCTTCCTAACAGGTTGTCTGAGTACACCTCACTGAGAAACAGGGACCACTTCCACTGGGTCTGCCTTACACCCTTCTCCATTCATATCCAATCTCGAGAGTGCCTTTTCTAACTTAACTTCCTCATTTAATATTCACATTGTAGTCTGGCTCAGATCCTAGTCATTAAGTCCTTAGTTTATTGGACCTCTCCCCCACCCCACCCCTGCCATTGACACTGTTGGCTGCTCCAATTCTTTGGTTGTAAGCCTCCTGTTTAATGGCTGAGGCCCCAGTCTCTCCAACCCAACCACTCCATTCTTTTCTAGGGCAGGAGGAGGGACTTTTAAGTTGACTTACTCCTGATTCTTTTTATTAGCTAATTAATTAATTTTACATCCCAGCCACATTTTCCCTTCCCAACTCTCCTCCCAGTCCTTCTACCTGCATCTTCCCATCCGCTCCTCGATTTCTCTTCAGAAAGGGGAAGGCTTCCCATGAATATCAACTAGCCTTGGCATATCAAGTGGCATATCAGAGGAGAGGTACATCCTCTCCTATTGAGGCTAGATGAGACAGTCCACTAGGAGGAAAGGGTCCCAGAGGCAGGCAACAAAGTCAGAGACAGCTCCTGCCCCCATTGTAAGACCAAGCCACACAACTGTAAGGTGCAGAGGGCCCAGGTCTCTGGTTGCATGCTCTCTGGTTGGTGATTCAGTCTCTGTGAGCCTCTATGGGGCCAGGTTACATGATTTGGGGGGCTTTCTTATAGTGTCCTTGACTTCTCTGTCTCCCAAAATCTTTCCTCCCTCTCTTCCACAGGACTTCCCCCAAGCTCCCCTATTTGGCTATGGATCTCTGCATCTGTTTCCATTAGCTTCTGGTTGAAGTTCCCTTGATAACCATTACTATAGGCTTCTGTCTGCAAATGTAACAGAAAATAATCAGCAGTGTCGGGTGGGCTCCCTGTCATGGTTTGGGTCTCAAGCTGGACCAGTCACTGGTTGGCCACTACCCCATTTCTCAGTTTCTGCTCCATTTTTACCCCAGCATATTTCATAGGCAGGACAAACTAGGTGAAAGGTTTTGTGGGTCCGTTAGTGTTCCAGTCTCTCCACTGGGAGTCTTGCTTGGTTATGGGAGTTGCCCCATTCAGGCTCCATATCACTTCTGAGTCTCACAGATTACTGAGGGTTTCCATTGCCTTGGGTTTCTAGTTTGTCCCAGAGGTGCCCCAACTCCATTCCAGTTGTCTCTCTCGATACTGTCTCCCTCCATCCTCTCACCACACAATACCTCCTGTTCCCATCCCCACCTCCACCCCCATCTTGTGTCTCCTTCCCACTTTGGATCTGTGAATTGTAGCATGGTTATCCTTTACTTTATGGCTAATATCTACTTATAAATGAGTACATACCATGTTTGTCTTTCTGGGTCTGGGTTACCTTAGTCAGGATGTTCTTTTTTAGTTATATGTTTGCCTGCAAATTTCATGATGTCATTATGTTTAATAGTAGTATTCCATTATATAAATGAACCACATTTTCGGTATCCATTCTTTGTTCGAGAGGCTTCTGGGTTGTTTCTAGTTTCTGGCTATTATGAATAAAGATGCTATGAACATATTTGAACAAAAGTCCTTGTGGTGTGATGAAGTGCCCTTTGGTTATATGCCCAGAAGTGGTATAGGTGGGTCTTGAAGTAGGTCAATTCCCATTTTCTGAGATACTACCAAATTGATTTCCAGAGTGACTATACAAGTTTGCACTCCCACCTGCAATGGAGTGTTCCTCCTGCTCCACATCCTCACCAACATGAGCTCTCACTTGAGTTTTTGATCTTAGCTATTCTGATAGGTGTAAAATGTAATCTCAGAATCATTTTGATTTACATTTCCCTGATAGGAACATTTCTAAGTGTTTCTCTGCCATTTGAGATTGCTCTGTTGAGAGTTCTGTTTAGATCTGTAACCCATTTTTAATTGGATTATTTGGTTTGTTGATGTCTAATTTCTTGGGTTTTTATATATTTTGGATATCAGCCCTTTTTCAGATGTGGGGTTGGTGAAGATCTTAACCAGTTTTGTAGGTTGCTGTTTTGTCCTTTTGATTGTGTTCTTTGCCTTACAGAAGCTTCTCAATTTCATAAGGTCCCACTTATTGATTGTTGATTTTAGTGTGTGCATGATTGGTGTTGTGATCAGGAAGTTGTTTCCTGTGCCAATGGGTTCAAGGCTATTCCCCACTTTCTTTTCTGTCAGGTCCAATGTATCTAGTGTATGCTGAGGTCTTTGATCCACTTGGACTTGAGTTTTTTACAGGGTGATAGATATAGATCTATTTGCATTCTTCTACATGCCAACATCCAGTTAGACCAGCACCATTTGTTGAAGATGCTTTCTTTCTTTCCATTGTATATTTCTGGCTTCTTTATCAAAAATCAAGTGTCCATAGGTGACAGATTTTCTTCTGAGTCTTAATTCAATCCCATTGATTGTCTGTTTTATGCCAGTACTATGGTTTTTTTAAATTACTATTTCTTTGTAGTACAGCTTGAAATCAGGGAAGATGATACCTCCCTCCAGAAGATCTTTTATTGCACAGGATTGTTTTAGCTATCCTGGGGCTTTTGTTTCTCTGTACAAAGTTGAATATTGTTCTTTCAAGATCTGTAAGAATTGTGTTGGAATTTTGATGAATCTGTAGATTGCTTTTGGTAAGATGAATATTTTTACTACATTAATCCTGTGGATCCATGAGCATGGGAGATCTTTCCATCTTCTGATATTGCCTTCAATTTCCTTCTTCAAAGACTTGAAGTTCTTGTCATACAGGTGTTTCACTTGCTTAGTTAGAATTACACCAAGATATTTTATATTATCTGTGGCTATTGTGAAGGGTGTTGTTTCCCTTATTTACTTATTGGCCCTTTTATTATTTGTATATAGGAAGGATACTGTTATATATATATATACATATATATATACACACACATATATATATATATATACATATGTACACATATATATATCCAAGCTTCACCTCAATAGCTGGGCAGTCAAATAATCTATCTTTTTTTCCTTTTTTTTTTCTTTTTTTTCTTTTTCTTTTTTTTTTTTTTTTACAGTGTTTCTCAGTGTAGCCCTGGCTGTCCTGGAACTCACTCTGTAGACTAGGCTGGCCTTGAACTCAGAAATCCACCTGCCTCTGCCTCCCAAGTGCTGGGATTAAAGGCGTGCGCCACCACTGCCCGACAAAGATTTATTTATTATTGTAAATAATTACACTGAGGCTGTCTTCAGACACACCAGAAGAGGGCATCAGATCTCATTACAGGTGGTTGTGAGCCACCATGTCTTTGCTGGGATTTGAACTCAGAACCTTTGGAAGACCATTTCAACAGCCCCCAAATAATCTATCTTAACTCCCTAAGCTAACCTAGCTACCTCCCAGCCTACATCCCAATAATACTTGCAATTAGGCCTTTCATTCTCCGCTGAACTCTATGAACTCATTCCTCCTCTTCTTTCTCCTCCTTCTCTTCCTCCTTTTCTTCCGGTTCTTCCTGTTCCTGTTCCTCCTCCTCCTCCTCCTCCTCCTCCTCCTCCTCCTCCTCCTCCTCCTTCATGGTTGTCTGAATCTCCTGTCCTCTTTCTCCTTCCTCTGGCTGGCAGAATCCCACCCTATTCTCTCTTCTGCCCAGCTATTGGGTGGCCAGCATTTATTGATAAGGCAAAAAATAAATGATAAGAATTGTTTACACAAACTAGAGACAGGAGATTCTTGACCTAAGCATTAAAATGCTGTGTCCAGATTGAAACAAGATATGAGGGCAAAGAAATCAGCATTTGAACAACCCAAGGATAACCTTTACACAGTGTGCAAAAGCATTATGCCTACACTATCATATAACTCATAAAATTCCTGGAACCTTCAAAAGGATGCCTTTGTAGGCTGACTGACAGCCTCAGGACGCGCGTGCCAAGGGTTAGAAAGATGGAACTTCCAACCTCTGGGGAGGAGTGAAGAATGAAGGTGAAGATGATCATCAGTAGCCAATGCCCAGCACCTATGCACTGACGCCTCCATAAAAATGTAACAGGCTGTGAAGACTTCCACACAGAGCCATATGGATGTTCCTGGAGAGTAACGTATCTTGAGAGGACATGGCAGGTGCATGCTCCTCTTCCATACCTTGCGTGCCTTTATACATATCTCTGCAGTCAGGGAGTTGCTCTAATGAATTTATAGGAATACCAATTTGTAACTGGTTGCTGAGCAACAACTTTATAATTGACATCTGTGGAAGCTTTGAATCAGGTGCTTCTACCAAGCATATGATGTCATAAATGATCAGGATTAGAAGCAGAGCCTGGCATCCACTGAAGAATTGCTTGCTTTCTAGCAGACAGCAAACACAACACCCTTGGAAGTCACAAGTCAGATGATGGCTGCCGTGTGGATGCAAGAATCAGTTTGTTTTTGTCTAAAGCAACCAGCGTTGTAGAAGTTTGGTCCTGGTTCTTCCTCCCAGCCTTGTGCTCCCAGAAATAAGACTCAGACTCAGACTCAAGATATATGTACAAATACCTTGGCCATATAGCTAGGCTCTTCTCTGACTAGACCATAATTTACAATAATCCATTTACTCTAGTCTACATTCTGTCACGCAGCTGGTGACCTGTGCTCAGGTACTATATGTTTTTGTCTTGTCACACCTTCCCTGGGCTAATCCGGGATACTGTTTTTTGAGATAATTTTACAACCGTCCACTTTTCATAAGATGTTTATCAGCTGTAGGAGTTCCCCGGTGTAATTTTTTGGGTCGCTTATGTATACTATCATATCATCTGGAATAGCGAGACTTCTTCCTTCCCAATTTTTACTCCCTTGATCGCCTTTAGTTGTCTTGTTGCTCTAACTAGAACTTCAAGTACTAGATTGGTGAGATATGGAGAAAGTGGGCAGTCTTGTCTTGTCCCTGATTTTAGGGGAATTGCTTTACGTTTTTGTCTATTTAATTTTATATTGGCTCTCTACTTGCTGTATATTGCCTTTATTTTGTTTAGCATGTCCCTTGTATTCCTTATTTCTCTAAGACTTTTATCATAAAGGAGTGTTGGATTTTGTCAAAGGCTTTTTCAGCATCTAATGAGATGATAGTGTGGGTTTTTTTTCTTTCAATTGTTTATAAGGTCGATTGCATTGACAGATTTTCATGTTGAACCATCTCTATATCTCTGGGAAGAAGCCTACTTGATCATGGTGGATGATCTTTTTGATGTGTTCTTGGACTTGTTTTGTGAGCATTTTATTGAGTCCATTGATTAGATATGGAGAAAGTGGACACCTTGTCTTGTCCCTGATTTTAGGGGAATTGCTTTACGTTTCTCACCACTTAATTTTATATTGGCTTTCTACTTGCTGTATATTGCCTTTATTTTATATAGCATGTCTCTTATATCCCTTATTTCTCCAGGAATTTTCTCATAAAGGGATGCTGCATCAATATCCATAAGGGAAATTGGCCTGAAATTCTCTTTCTTTGTTGAGTCTTTGTATCAAGGTATCAAGGTGACTAAGGCCTTATAAAATGAATTTGGTAATGTTCCTACTGTTTCCATTTTGTAGAATAACTTGGGGAGTATTGGTATTAGCTCTTGTTTGAAAGTCTGGTAGAGTTCAGTGCTATAACCATCTGGCCCTGGGTTCTTTTGGCTGGGAGACTTTCTTTCAAAATTTTTATTTATTTATCCTGATCACAGCTTCCCCTCCCTCATCCCAGTCCCTCTCTCTCACCTTCTTTACCCCCAACTCTTTCTCCTCAGGGAAGAGGAGACCTGGTTTAGAGATTTTAATAACTGCTTCTATTTCCCTAGGGGTTGTAGGTCTATTTGAATTGGTCTTAATTTAACTTTGGTAAGTAGTATCTATTGATAAAATTGTCCATTTCCTTTAGATTTTCTAATTTTGTAGAGTACAGGCTTTTTGAATAAGACCTAATGATTCTTAGGATTTCTTCAGTGTCTGTTGTCATGTCCCCCTTTTCATTTCTAATTTTGTTAATTTGGATATTTTCTCTCTGCCTTTTAGTTAGTTTGGCTAAGGTTTTGTCTATCTTTTCAAAGATAGACAAAATTTTTGTCAATTTTTCAAAGAACCAACTCTTTGTTTCATTGATTCTTTGTATTGTCCTCTTTGTTACTATTTTATTCATTTCAGCTCCGAGTTTGATTATTTCTTGTGGTCTACTCCTCTTGGGTGTGTTTACTTCTTTTTGTTCTAGAGCTTTCATATGTGCTGTTAAGTCACTAGTATGAGACCTCACTAATTTCTTTATGAAGGCATTTAGTGCTATGAATTTTCTTCTTAGCACTGCTTTCATTGTGTTCCATAACTTAGGATATGTTGTGCCTTCATTTTCATTGAATTCCTCTGGCCTTCTAGCCTGGGTGGTTCTGGTGACCCAAAGAGTCTTCAAGAGACAAACACGGTGTCTCCACCGGGGCTTTTGTGGCCTGGGTGACCTCTAGGGTTTAGGGTGCCAATGTTACCTCTAGGGTTTCTAGAAATGACATGAGCTCCAGGAAAGCAGAAGTCTTCTGCTGAAGTTTTGAGGTGGAATATGGAGCCCAGGGGTTGGGGGTCCTCTTTAGGACTGTCGGGTATGCTTTAAAGGGGAGTTGGCAGGCAGAGCAAGGAGTCTTACCTGGGGTCTCTGGTGCTGAAGTGGCCTTCAGGAAAGCAGCTGAAGTTGTGGGCAGGAATTTGATTAGAACCCAAGGAATGGGATGAAGTTTAAAGTTGTTGAATCTGCTTTAAGTGGAATTGGTGGGCAGAGTGCAGGGTCTTACCTGGGGTTGCTGGTACTGGTATGCCCCTCCTCCCCCAGAGAGCATCTAGAGCTATGGGCTAGAAATGGGGCCCAGGAGATAGGGTGCAGTTTGGGGCTGTTAGGTCTGCTTTAAGAGGCAACCACTCTGTTCTTAGTTCCTCCCCTCCCTCAGTGTCTCCTAACAGGTAAATCCTGATTTGTCCTAGTCTCTTTAGTTAGATTTGATGTTTGACTACTTTTCTCATGATGACTGCAGAGTTCTTGCCTCTACATTCTTCCCATGGGTTCTGGCAGCACCTCACCCACAAGCACCCATTCCTATGCTTCCATAGATCTGCTTGCAGCTCACAAATATGAACCTTAAAGACTTTCAAAGAAGGGCTTGTCACTTTTCCACTCTTCCTTCTGCTGTGGTATCTTGGTCAGTGGTCTCTGTACATTCAGTTAGCCAAGACAGTTTAGGGATAATCTCTACCCCTTCTACATGTAAAATTGCCTCAGTCTTCCTCCTTATCCCACTTCATACCATAATCAGCTGCGGTTTTACCCTCTCACCTGGTCATTGAAACTGTATCCCTAGTGGATCTGCTTCCTGTTCCCTGCTATTCCCAAGTTCATTCTGACTGGAGACCTTTCCAAAGCACCCAGCTGTTCATCTTCCTAATTGGGCGCCATCATTATCAACCTGCCCCTCATCCATCGTTTTAGAGTAATGCACTATTTAGCATACTCTATACACCACCTTCATCCCTAATCTCCATAGTCTCTCTCCCACTCTGCATTTATACTTCAGCCATGCTGAGTTGATGCCTCTGCACGTGTTCAAATGCTGTTCCTTCAGGCCGGAATGTTCTCTTTGTGTCTCCTCTTAGCTGTCCCTGTGTAGTAGGCTCAATTCCTGTAGTATGTCTCTCCAAACATAGCATCTGATTTACATGCAATTGTGATCACTTTGGCCATCACTGCATTTTGTTTCTTATGCAAAAGAATTTCTAGCTGAGGCCTGACTGCATCAGATGGTGAACTGTGTATTCTCTTGGATTCCATTCCAGGAGCTAATATGCATAAAGGTGTTTCGAAGGGAAGTAATATTAGTTTGGAAGAGTGAGAAAGAGAGGATAGGAGAATACGACATTATAGGTGTTTATTCTGGACATGCAAGGCACAGATATGAAACTGGGCTTGGCCTGTGCTGCTTTGGGGTTTGCAGGTGACCAACTCCAGAGCAGATGTGAGGAGGAGCCATTATTTTTATTTTTGCATGGACCACAATGTCACTGTACCAACCTGAGTCCTAGAGGCTGAGGAAGTGTCTCCAGAACCCAATAGTCCCATGGAATGTAGTTGCAGGTTCTGACTTGCATACTGACACTGGAGAGGGAGTTGGGAATGGGGCTTGTATCCACCAAAGCAGGATGGTTTTGTCTAGAGGACTTTGGAGTCTGTCAACAGTCTTATTTGTCATTTCTGGCTATGCAGATCATCTATGCAGCCATGAGAACAGAGGTCATTGGCCAGGTAAAAGCAAAGTGATACGGAGAGTGAGGACCAAGTATGGGTTAAAAATAAATATAGGTTGGTTCATAATCATGGTTACATATTTCTTGGTAACTAAGTATTTGAGGGCCATAGTACAGGGAATTAAAAGACTCTGAGGGATTTAATGAATAGGCCCCATGTGTATTATAAACTGATGAATCCTGGGGAACCTGGGTTTTGTTTTGTCTGTCCACAACTACTCTCCAAGACTTGAAGACTGGGACTCTTTATATATATGTTTCACACATGGCTGTGAACAGCGTCTGCATACTGTAGATAAAAAAAAAATGGGATGGATGGATGGATGGATGGATGGATGGATGGATGAAAAGATGCCTTGCCTGGAATCAGAGTGGTGAAGGGGGTGGACACAGCAACCCTGAACAAACCAGTCCCACAGCTTTTGCTCTCTCTCTCTCTCTCTCTCTCTCTCTCTCTCTCTCTCTCTCTCTCTCTCTCTCTCTCTCCCTCTTTCTCTCAGTTCTTTATGCAGGATAATAGCCCTCTGATACTAAGAGACCCAGTTCTCATCCAGGAAGCTGCTAAGAAAAACAACCACCAGTGAATTTGCCTTGTGCCCAGCTGGCTGTGAGCTGCACCTTTGTGGTACCCCATGTGGGAGGAGTTGCCCTGGGGAGGCACAGTGCCTAAGTGTTGCCCCCATGGGCAGAGTCGCTCTGCTCTTGAAAAAGCCTCCATTACCTGTTCACTTCTGTGTAGCCAAGGTGTAAGCCCAGAGCAGTGAAGTAGCAGAGACAGGTTTGTTTTTTTCCTGGAAGGGAACACCCTATCAACTCTCTGTTCTCTGACTACTGCAGTAGGCTGCAGCCCCAGACACCAGCTTTCAGGGAACCCACCACAGTCTTCTGTACACCAGAGCCCGTGGAGGGAGCTGGACTAGGGTGACTATTTTCATTGTCTGGTGTCTTTTTCCTCACCTTTAGGAGACCAAGATTTCCCTATGCGCCAGTCACCTTTCCACCACTGTGACCAAATGCTAGCCATTAAGCACTTACAAGGAGGAATGTTTATTTAGCTCATGGCTTCAGAGAATTTAGTCTGTGGTTTGTTGGTTTTGTTGACTTGGGGCCAATGGCAACACACTACATCATAGTGAAGGTGTGTAGTAAAAGGGAAAGTGTTCCTCTTATGGTGGCTGGAAAAAGCTAGAGTCTCAGTATCCCCTTCAAAGGCACACTACTTAATTAGGCTCTACTTCCTAAATGTTCTGTTGTCTTTCAGGAAGACCAGAGGCTGACAGCCAAGCCCTTCCTTTCAACGCACTGGGCTTTGGAGCACACTTAGACAAACCATAGCATGCCATGCCAAAGACAGGTTAAGAAAGAACAAAAGTCTTTTACAATCAGACAGCTCTGCAGTCAAGGGCTAGCTTTGCCAATGAGGCCCCTCAGGCAACTCACTTCTCTGAACCTGTTTTCTCTCAATGTAAGTTGTCATGAGGATGAAATGTGATCATGTGTGTAAAGAACCCAGGACACTGCCTGACTCAAAGTTAATAAATGCCAGCTCTTATAATAATTGTCAAGACTAGCCTAGCAGGTTCTCAGGTCCCTCTCAAATGAAGACCCTGGCATAGGCTCAGATCAGATATTTAGACAATCCAGTAATACCAACTTTACTGAATGTGAAGAGATGAGCAATACAGCAAGAGTTTGCTTTCTCTGAAGTAATAGTGAGAGTTTGGTAGTTAATCCAACTGAGCCAGTACTTAATTATCTGCATCCACATTAGTTTGGAGGCTTAAAGGGGAGAGTAGAGTTGTTCTAGGGCCAGGATCAAGGCTATGGAGAATCTAGGAACTTGTGTGCTAGAGCCCTGAAAGTAAAGCTAGGCACTGTATTACACCCACAGGCCTTCTTCCAGGAACCCTCAGAGAAGGCCCGCCCCAAATCACCTGTGAGAGTACCCAGGTTCTACAGTCTCATAGCTTCCTTCCCAACGTGTCTTAGTTTGCCTTCTGTGTTGGTTGGGGTTCTCTAAAGGAAGAAAACTGATAGATAATCATATATTAAAACAGGATTTATTAGATTATTATATTATACAATACAGCCCTGGGCGTCTAACAAGGGTCTTCTCACACTGGGAAGGCTGGCAATCTTGTATGAGTTCTATGAAGCTAGATGTCTCAGCATCCCTAATCTGGCGCTGAAGTCCTAGAAGATTCCAGGATCTACTGGTCTCAGTCTCTGTTGGAAGCCCAAAGCTGTTTCAAATATCGGCAAAGGAATGTTGTAGCAACGAGATAGATGGACTTGCTAGAAGGAGTGAAAGCAGCAAGCAAAAGGGGAACTTTCCTTCTTCTGTGACCTTTTATCTGGCTGCAACCAGAAGGTGCCATCCACACTGATCTGACCAAGACAAGTCCCTCATAAGAATGCCAAGAGGCTGGCTTGTAATTTAGTTCACTTCAGATTCAGTCAGGTTGACGGCCAAGACTGGCTCTCACACCTTCCCACGTCCATCTACGCTTCCCTGTCTGTACTGCGTTTGTCAGAGACACGCTGCTGTTTCAGGAAGGGCGTGTCTTCACTGTGCCAGCCTGTCATTCCTTCTCAAATGACAGCCCTTTGCACTGCTGTCCCCAGGGTCCTTTGCCGTTGCTCTTCCTGGAATGTCCCTTCCCTTCTCCACCAAGAAAAAATTTCCTTCATGAAAACCCCGCTCAGATGTCACGTGCCAGATGTTGCAGGAAGCTCTTCCAGTTTCCCCGGCAGGCCTCTCAGGATGCCCACAGTTGCCACTCCTCCCTCTGACATAGCAGAGAGTTCCTCTCCTAGATGTGGGTTTTGTTTGCTTGCTGGTTTCTTTTTGAGGAACAGCAGTCTCCTTTCTTACATTTCTCAGAAGGCAAAATTACAACAAATTTCCTCATAAATATCAATGATTTTCTGCAAGGTTGGTGAGTTGGGGCTATGAAATTGAACCGAAGCTCTCGCTTCTGTTAGACAATGTCTGACGATGTTAGAACAGTGGGGCTTTGCAGGATGAGACAAAGTAGCCGAAGAGGTGAAGCAAGCTGAGGTTTTCATGTAAAGTTGCATCGCATCCTTGAGGAAAAAGTGAAATCAGAGTAAACTT
>JADRCD010139152.1:0-19059 GCA_019843815.1 Montemys delectorum | reverse complement strand
TTCTCTGTGATAACTCCAGCCTGTGTCAAGTTGACTCTCAAAACTAGCCAGTACACCTGGTAAGGGCCCCAGGTGGGGGGGGGGGGGGGGGCGGGGGACAAGAAACCCCAGCTAGGTGGCAGATGGACTTCTCTTCTCTGTGATACTCAACTGCTCTGATGATTCCAGGAGGGTGTGGCAGATGGGGGCAGAAGGAAGCCTAGTCCCATAGAAAGCTTGGTAGAGCTGGTGAATCATGCTGTAAGTCATGAGCCTGCCTGGGTCTAGTGATCGGCAGCTTTGAATGCTTTATAAGAGCTGCATGGCCTGTTCGATCACTCACACCTGCATTCACAAAACTGAGTCCTGCTCTTTCAACTCTAGTCGGTGAATATCCAGGCGACGCTCTGTACACGTATGCAAGCCATTTATCACTTCTTTGGTGATAAATGACAATAACTGGGCGTGGGCCTTGTTTAAGCAATTGTTTGAAATGTAATGGGCTGCACACAATTGCTATGGTTTGACTTTTCTAACCTGCTCTTTCCTGGACAGTGGGTTTCCACAGACCTTTATCGTCTCTAACCCTCTTACTGTTTTCCGAGATCTAAGTAGCTGGAGTCCATTAGGCAGTGGGAGAGCAGGTCTCATTAGCTGCTGAGGCAAGCGAGGTGGCTGCTGCTGGGATAGTGGTGGGAATTGGAAGGGGAAGGCTGCCAGCCTATCTATGTCTTTGACCATCAGGAGTCGGGTCCCCAGGCCAGAGGACTGTCTCTTGCTTCCTGAGAACTCAGACCTCTGGGCCTGTTCTGCTCTGTGTAGATCGGAAGTGGTAACTTGAGTAGGGCCTGGGACTCAACCCTGGTTAAGAACCAAGGGAAGAGATAAACTGCCTCTGGCTACATCTATGAGAAGGGCAGGGTAGGGACTGGATCTAAGCAGGAGGCTTAGGGACAGCTCCATTAATTGGTGAGGAAGTGTTCATCGAAGGACTTCTGCCAGCCAGCAATTAGGCCAGCCAAAGAGAGTAGGGGAGATGGAGGGAGAAAAGCCGTGAATGTCAATGAGGGCCACAGGCTTTCCAGGCAGAGGTGGAGATAGCCATCACGGACTTATGGTCATTCTTCTGTCAAGCTGCCCCAACTTCAGGCAGCCTCTGCCAGCAGATGCAGCTATCCTTCACTTCCATCTCCACCACCTGATATTTCCTACTTTTGCTACGTTCTCCAAATGTCCCGCGACCTTTGAGTCTTCTGGAGGCTCTAGAGTCTAGATGGAGCTGAGACCTTAAACCCATTTTGCAGATGGAGAAACTGAGGCCCAGAGACAGCCGTGTTCATGATGCCCGCTAGAAGAGTAAGAACCTGAACACTGGGATTCTGCCTCTGTTGCCTCTATTGTAGTCAGATGATAGTTGGGCATTGCCCCAGAAGGCTCACTGGGGGGGGGGGGGTAGGAGACACAGCTTTGGGGTTGGCCAGGAAAGGCCCAAAGCTGGGGCTTCAAGGCAGTGGAGGGGATGTGAGTCACTCCCTGAGAGCCAGCGTTGCAGACAAAGGCGGGAAGAGTATTGTTCTTGTGAGGTGGCCTCAGGGCTGAACTGGGAACGGCCCCCCCCCCCCACATACCCTGAAGAATGCCTGGTGGCTTTGGGGAGACCACTGCTCTGTCTGGAGAAACTGGAAGTGAGCCTTTAGTGTCAGCTTTTTGGGTGGGGCTCAGATGTCCCTCCTGGGAGGGAGGCTGAAGAGGAGCACCCCTGAACCCTCACCAAAATGCCTCAGCTGCTTTGTGGGGTGCATCTGGCCTCTCCCCACCCCCGGCCTGACCTGGAGCAGCTCTCTCTGGATCCCCTGCGAGGATCTTAGGGCAGCTTCAGGTACCACAGGACTCCAAAGACTTCGTGGCAGTTCTTGCTCCCGGCTTTTTGCATGAGTCACCTTTCCAAAAGTGGCTTGGGAGCAGGGGCAGCCAGACTACACAGTGCTTGGGCCCATGTGGCCAAAGGGAGGGAAGAGGCCAGAAGGGAGAAGAGGGGCGAGAGGAGATGCAGAAGGGAAAGGACATAGAGAGAGGGAAGATTTGGACTTGAAAGGGTGAGGCAGTATCGCCACTTGATTCTTCCTACTCACACTCCTCTTCTCCCAGACATCCCTGACCACCCTCCCATGCCTGACTCTCACCTCTCATCTGTAACCCTGGGAGTGTCATGTAGCCAACAAAGAGGCCCTGCGTCACCCTGGGCCTCGGAGCAGTCTAGACAGGACTGGGGATGAAGTTAGAACAACACCAGGTGTGGGAGGAGATAAGGCCTGATGTTCATTGTTTGCCATGTGTACATCTGGCCCCCTCTGGGGTCACACAGTGAGCAGTTCAGTAATAAGCTATGACACGGTTGAAGCTTGTCTCTTTGGTGTCAGGGCCTGGTGCTCTGGGAGTCTCCTTACAATTACCACATGGACCTTCTTGCTTTTTTCTTCTCTGCAGCTGGCTCATGGTGTGAACTCCGGCCAGGGCCTGGGCATTGAGATCATTGGCACTCTGCAGCTGGTGCTGTGCGTTCTGGCCACCACTGACCGGAGGCGCCGAGACTTAGGTGGCTCAGCCCCGCTTGCCATTGGCTTGTCTGTGGCACTTGGACACCTGCTGGCGGTGAGTAAGGGAATTCCCAGGTTGGGGCCGTGGGGAGGTCAGAGCCAAGGTAAGAGGTGATGAGTACCGCTACTGTGGGTGTCTGCGCTAGGTAGCCGATGGCAGACCCACCCTGGTGACACGGGAAGGACACAGGGACCTCTGATCACGCCACTCTCTCCACTGGGATTGATTTTCCCCTGGTCTGCTCTTTCTGTCTCCCCATCCTCCCTGTCACTTCCCTTACATTCCTGTTCCTTACACATGCTCTCCTTCCAGATTGACTATACTGGCTGTGGTATCAACCCTGCCCGGTCATTTGGCTCTGCTGTGCTCACTCGCAACTTCTCAAACCACTGGGTAAGTCACCGTGGGCCGCCAGGCGCATGGTGGAAGCCACTTCCTTCCACTTTGAGGGACTCTTTTCCTCTCCTAGAGATTTTGGGAGACAGGTAGGACAGAGGAGATCAAGACACCAAACCCTGAGATGAAGGAAGGGGGTTCAGATCATGAAGAGATTTGTGTTGTCTCTACTCCCGCAGCTCAAACCCACTGCCCTGCCCTGTCATCCTAGCAGTGTGGTGGACAGCAGAGTTCAGATCTTGGCCCTGCCACCTTTGGATTTAGCAACTTCAGGAAGGTTTTGTGCCTTGGTTTCCTAGACTTTGAATGAAGTCTGTAAGCAGAGCTATGAGAGAGGACACATCGTGTAGGTTTTAGCTTTAATTACTGTTGGTCTGTGTGTTTCTGGCTACCTTTCTATTAGACTAGCCCATCTCTGGGAACCTTCCAAGGCTAAGGGAAGGGAGTAGTAGCCATTGTAAGAATGGGCTGTTACTGAAAAACAACCCACAAACCACAAGAAACTTAAGAAGAAGGAAGACCAAAAGGTGGACATTTCATTCCTTCTTAAAAAGGGGAACCAAATACCCACAGAAGGAGTGGCAGAGATTAACTATGGAGCAGAGACTGAAGGAAGGACAAGCATATAGCTATCTCCTGAGAGGCTCTGACAATACCTGACTAATACAGATGTAGAGGCTCACAGCCATTCATTGAACTGAGTACACGGTCCCCAATGAGAAAGGTTCTATGGAGCTGAAGGGTTTGCAGCCCCTTAGGACGAACAACAATTACTAACTAGTACCCTCAGAACTCCCAGGGACCCAACCACCAATCAAGGACTATACATGGTGGGACTGATTGTCTTGGCAGCATGTGTATAGTAGAGGATCGCAAATTCGATCATCAATAGGAGGAAAGGACCTCGGCCTTGTGAAGGTTTTGTGCCCCAGTGTAGGGGAATGCCAGGGCCAATAAGTGGGAGAGGGTGGGGTGGCAGGCATGGGGAGGGGGGAGGCAAAAGGGGTTTGTTCTTGTTGTTTTTGTTTGTTTGTTTGTTTGTTTTTTGGAGGGGAACCTGGGAAAGGAGAAATTTATATGTAAATAAAAAAAACATAAAAAAAAAAAAAAGAATGGGCTGTTACAGAGATATCTGAGCTGTATACAGGGGCAAGGACATGTCCCCACTACACACCCTGGTCTGGGACCACTCTGAGGGGCACTGGGATCAGAAAGTAGGGGGCTGGTCTGTCTGCTTCTGGCTCAAGACAGAGGGGAGGGGGAGAACCTTAGGGGGAGGGGTAATGAGGCCAGCTGTCCTCTAAACTCTCACGCTTCTTTCCTAGATTTTCTGGGTGGGGCCATTCATTGGGGGTGCCCTGGCAGTGCTCATCTATGACTTCATCCTGGCCCCACGCAGCAGCGACTTCACAGACCGCATGAAGGTGTGGACCAGTGGCCAGGTGGAGGAGTACGACCTGGATGCTGATGACATCAACTCCAGGGTGGAGATGAAGCCCAAATAGAGGAGGCTCGGCCTGGGCATCCATATGGGGGTGGGGTAGGGATGGGCGGAGGGAGGGGAGGGCTGAAATCATATTGTAGACACTCTGACAAGCTGACCAAAGTCTCTCCCCAAGACCTGCCTGATCCACATACATGGTCTAGCCTTGTCTGGGGCGGTAATATCACTGTCTTTCTTTCTGTTTCCTGGTCTCGGAGCTTCCTGGGGACCAAGATTTATCAACTCAGCACCTCACTCCTTTGACATCATGGAGGAGTGAAAGGGAGGGACCCACCTGCTAGTCATCCCCTCAGAGTGTGCTAGGAAGTCCCCCTCATTCCAAAGCTGCCCAGCAAGTCCCCCTCCTTAGGTGCCTGGGATTCTGCCATTGTTGGTTTGTGCCTTTGATCACGACCTACCTTGGGTAGGCACCTTATCCCCAAAGGCACTTTGGGGGAGAGGAGGTCCCCTAGCTTTCCCATTTGGTCTGACTTACCTCCAGGACTCTTCCCCTTGAACTCACTCGAAGACTTTGGAATTGTCCCCGTGCTGAGGCCTCAGTTATTACATCTGTAAAGTGGCAAGGAAGGGACAGCTTTGGGGATTCTAGTATCGTGGACACGCCACAGGTTCTAGAAGGGACTGTCTAGACAGCACTGCTTTGTGTACCTGACCTGAGCTCTTTCCCCACATCCACAGCCCATGAGCACATGTGGGTGAGCTACGGAGCAGAGAAGCAGTCCAGGACGCTGGAAGTGCCTGTTCACACAGAGAGCTTTCCTTTAGACAGAGTTGCTGTAGCAGAATGAAAGTCATTTTGTGGTGGAGGAAGAGCTCCCATTCTTACCTAGCTCCAGTGGGTCTGTCCATGTAACATGGCACCGACTGGATGTTTATTTCAGTCCTCCAGTCCCCCTTGCAGTGTAGATCTGTTGTGTGTGTGTTTATTAAAGAGTACTGGGCTATGTGAAGTGTTATGTCTGAGGAGAGAAGCAGCTAGCTATGCAACAGACTCTGGACAGATGCCCATGCTGGGCACGCAGGGGTTTGGATGCCCCTAGCTCATCATGATCAAGGAGACCACTCTTGCCCTGGCTTATGAGCTCCTGGCTGCATGAATTTGATCAGAGCCTGGACAATCTGAAGAGGCTCACTATGTGACTCCAGGCACAGTCTTCTCTCTGCCCTGACCCGATGATGCAGCTTCTGCTGCAGCCCAAGGACAGCTCAGAGTGCAGTCAGCTCAGGGTTTGCATTTAGTGCTCTAGGTTATTCCATTCAATCCCATCGAGCCAGAGCAACTCTACCACTGTGCCCTTATATGTTGTGAACTGAGAGCCACATTCTTTAGGTGCTTAGAAGCAGCAGAACAGTCAGGAGGCCATTGACCACTGGCATATCACAGCTGTATACTCTTTTCCATTCTCTAGCAGGCACTGTACCCACTTAACAGATAAAGATACTGAGGACCCCTATGCTCAGCTGTATCATATTGGGTCAAGCTTAGCAGTCAAGGCCATATTTGGCCACTCCATGGTCAATGAACTGGACTCCACTCACCTCTAGCTTTTCAGTTTCTGCCTGGGCAATGGCTAAGGGCCAGGGGTGAGGGTTGGGGTGGAGGTGGTGAGAGGTGTGCTGGAGGGGAGCAGGGCAGGCCCATCTCACCTGGTTCTGGCTACTGTGAACCAGGACCCTGTATCTGTCTGCTCTGTGTATGTTTCTTTGCAATTGAATTTCATCTTATGGTAAGGAAATAAAGGACAATGACTTGTAAGGTCCTCCAAGCCTCCTGTGATTTTTGCTTTTTTGGTACTGCATTCCCCACAGAGGGACTCCTATCTGTGAGGGGATTATTCTCATTTCTATGCCTCCCAGTCTGGGAAGAAGACAGGATGCCCTTGGGCCCTAAGGAAACCTTGGCCCCAGGGATAGGTACCACAGACCCTAGGAGAGACAGGGTCTTGTCCTAAATAGGGAGACAACTATGGGGAAGCGAAGTCAAAGTTTGGATCAGTTTAAATGGGGTGTTAGGAGCCCCCTTTTTGTTCTGGAGGGTGGAAGAGTTAGGGGAGGCAGGTTAAAGTCATAACCCTCTTATCCCCTGTGTTCTCCTCAGGGCAGAGTTGAGGAGTCACAGCTCGGTTTACCCTGGAAGCTCCACCCATACTTATGTCTTGGAACCCCCAGGAGTCCAGTGTTGCGCCATACAGAGATTTGAACCCAAGGTCCTGACACTGACCCCATGTGTCACCCAAGAAACACTTCAGGGGTGTCTGTGAACTTAGACACTGGGAACAGGCCATGCATTGGCAAGCCTGCTCCTCCCTACAGAGGCTTGTTCTGGGAGGTGAGAACCCTCAAGCTCATGGAATGTTCCCCATGTGGCAAGCACACGTGTTACCAGAGGAGGGAAGGGGACATAGGCAGGACTCAGCATGTCATCATGTTTCTGATGTGATGGCATAAGAGGTGACACTGGAGCAGGCTTAGTGTAGTATTTCTAACTGACTGCAGTGTACAAGGACCCTGGAGCTGCCAGCCCACTCAAACTTCCCTGGCTTCTTCCTGGTGCAGTATGTGTTGTTGGAATGAGAGACTACTAGGCTGGAGGAACACTGTAGAAGCTAGCCCAAAGCCTCACAGACTCACGTGTGAGTGCATGCCAAGATCTCTCACAGTCCCTCTTAGCCTGCCTCTTCCTTGTCCTATCCCTTAGGTCTCAGGTCCCCTCAGTCTCCGATCACTGTGGACTCCAGCTACTTAGTTCCTGATCAGCCCCTTCCACCTCTGCTCAACAACACAATATAGCCTTTCTTGTATGACTTCTGTAAGTTGCAATTTCTAGAATCCTGGAGCATAGAGGCAGCTCCTGGAGAAGTAGCCAAAGTGGGGTTTCCAGATGAAGTATTAGAGACCTTTTTGTGATTCGCAATATTAGAAGGCAGAGCTATTTGCATTTATAGTGGTTGCGGGGCTCCTGAAGGTGAAATCATTTGCTCAAGGCTACACAGCAGGATGGTGCTGGGATTGAGGTTTGAACCTGCTCTGCCTGGCTTCAACAATTGGCTGTCTTCATTGTGCATTACGTGGTGTTGACCTGTTTTCTTGTCATGCTTTGTAGAGTTAGCTCTGGGCCAGCAGAGAAGCCAGGCTGAGCTGAAGCTGCATCCATTCCTATAGGGTAACAGGAAGGCAAAATGGAAAAGGCTTGTCCTGGAGCTCCCAACACTGTGAGAAGCCTGCTCCTTCTAGACTGACACATGTGGTGATGGCTTGAGGCACCACCAGACTGAGGTTGCTTCCATTAACTGGTACCTACACTCGACTGGGAGGGAATATGATTAGCCTGTTTGTAGAGTATATGAACAGGGGAAGGCCAGTGCTGTACCATGAGGGATAATAATGCACCAAGCTAAGCTTTATATCCACAGTCGATCTGAGTGTAATAGCTTTGGGGCCAGACTGTCTCAGACACTGTCAAGGGATCAGCACTCTAGGCATCCATCTTCCCAGCTTCTTCAGATTTTGTTCAGTTCAGACTGGCCCAGCACAGATGAGTGGATTTGAGAAGTAATTGGGATGGGATGGGATGGGATGGGATGGGATGGGATGGGATGGGGCTTCTTGAGTAAACAGGGGTCAGAGGACAACCTTCAGGTATCAGGTCTGTTTTGTTCATCCGATTTTAACACAGGCAGCAAGGTTCCTAAAAGCCTCTGGGACTCAACCTTTGTCCCCAGGCTCCTGAACAGTCAGGTGACTAGCATGTGAGGTGCCTTGGTGGGGGGCACCTGCCACCGGCCTCTGACTGTGAACTTGCTGAGACTTGACTGCAGGTCACCCACCCCTATCAAAACTATCCACAGCCTTAACGGGAGGATGATTCAGACAGCGCGGAAGGTCGCGCCTTCTGCACCTGGCCTACAAGGAAGCAAGATGTGTTCTAGCAGCCACTGAATCCTAGAACATTTGTCTTTCCATTAAACTCACAAGAGCAAAGTGCTGCAACACTGTGCTTGCCACGCCCCATTGGAGGCCCTGATCAGGCCTGGTACAGATGAGAAGACTTTTCAAACTCCTTTGGTACTCATGACTAGCCATAGCCCTGTGTTCAGTGTCCTGTCAGTGTGAGGTTTAGGGAGGACCAGCCATAGCCCTGTGTTCAGGGTCCTGTCAGTGTGAGGTTTAGGGAGGACCAGCCATAGCCCTGCATTCAGTGTCCTGTCAATGTGAGGTTTAGGGAGGACCAGCCATAGCCCTGTGTTCAGTGTCCTGTCAGTGTGAGGTTTAGTGTTGGGTATTTACTCTTTGTTTCTAAACATGTAGAAATCTGGAATCCTTACAGACCCTTATCCCCTGATCCCAGCCTGTGTACATGCATATGTGTTTGAGAAAGAGAGAGAGAGAGAGAGAGAGAGAGAGAGAGAGAGAGAGAGAGAGAAAGAGTGAGGCTAATGTGTGTGTGTTCATGTCTGTGGGGATAGGCATGCCACAGCATTCTGTGGAGGTCAGACGACAACCTTCAGGTATCAGTACTTGCCTTTCTACCTTGTTTGAGACAGGGGTCCAACCCTGTTCCACTTTCCTGTAGGGGGAAGGTTAGGTTTACAGATGTGACTGCATTCTTTTTTTCTCTTTTACATTTGTTGTTGCAGTTCTTATTTTGTGTGTGGATTCTGAGTATCATGAACTCAGGTCACCATGCTTTGTGTGGCAAGTGCTTTTACCCACTATGCCATCTCCTCAGCTACATACTTTCTCTTGTGGTAGCTCAAATTCTTCACCAGGATCAGGGGGATTCTGGTGTCTGGGTGCTGGGTCTTGGCAGGCACCCTAGGCTAGATGACCTGATGAGGAGATGTGACCTTGGTCCCCATGGGGTTAAAGCAGACTCCAGTGGAAGGTGTGGTGGCTTAAGGTAGCCACCTGCCACTTGACCTTAAGGACCCCAATATCCTTCGGGAACCTGATAGATGTGTGGAAGGTTCTTTTTCTACGGGATTCCCAGGCTAGTCTTCATTATCCTTGGAACCAAAGTTAGGAACCTGGCTGGAAAAGCACTGGAGGAGCTGTGCCAGGCCCCCACCCTCAATGTGGCCAGGCCATGTGTGGGGCCATTAGGATTTTTCCATGGCTCCCGTAGAGCATACCTTCGTTGGCCGGAGGCTTCTCGAGGAGGGGACAGTGATTAATGTTTTATGGACGAGCTGCTGGGCATGATGCCTTGTTTTCTTTAGGTTTAGAATACAATGAAGACGATGACTGGAATTTGCTTCCTAGCAAGGGGGCTGGGTGAGGCCATTCTTGGGAGGCCAACGACCAAAGGTGCTGGTGCTTACCATTCTTAGTGCCGAAAGGGAAGGCAGGCAAAGCCTTTGCTCACAGGGCCATCTTCACAAGCCCCATGGGACCAGGAGTCCCCATTTGCACGTTGAGACTAATGT
The DNA here is from genome assembly GCA_019843815.1 of Montemys delectorum. Classification (NCBI taxonomy): domain Eukaryota; kingdom Metazoa; phylum Chordata; class Mammalia; order Rodentia; family Muridae; genus Montemys; species Montemys delectorum. The sequence goes on along the minus strand of JADRCD010139152.1, from coordinate 9,156 downwards.
TCGATGGAGCCTGTGATAAAGGGTATCCAGCAACTTCAAGAAACACTGCATGCAGAGTTTGCTCTGTTGATCTTCTTGTAGCTTACTGACTGGGCACAGAAAGAGGGTACCACCACCTATCTGCTGCTGTAGGGCAACTTGATGGCACTTGGTTTTGTTAGTTTGAGATAAAGTCCCCAGGTTGGCCTTGATGTTCCTATCATGCTAAGGATGATCTTGAACTTCTGATCCTCCAACCTCTACCTCTTAAGTGCTGTGTCAACAAATGGGTTTTATACAATGCTGGGGCCTCCATCATGAATGCTAGGCCAACACTCTACCAACTCAACTACATTTCTACTCTCCATTTTTTTTTAATACAGTAATTCTTTCATGTGGGAGTACAAATTTAATTCATAGAATTGTCCATTCAGGAAAGATTAAGGGTCAAAGTGTATGTGCACATGCACTTGTGCTGGTGAGTGGGGACAACTTTCGTCTGTCATACCCTGTTTTAATTTGTCCATTTGTCTGTTCAGAGACCCTTCCCTGTAGTTAACTATCTGAAGGAAGCCCAGTTCAATCCTTGAGGAGTACACAGGCTCAGGTCTCTAGGGATTTTCAGCCTAGTCAAGGCCCAAGAGACCACACAAGCAGAAGCCACAGGATTATCTTCTGCCCCCAGAGACTCTATGCATGGTGTCATTTGCTTTACCTATCTTCATGCTGTTGTTCACATTTAACTAGCTCAGCTTGGGTCATTAGGGGACTAGCCAGCACAGACTCTAAAATAAGCTCCAAAGTAAAAGACAGACTCATAATGTCTACAGTTATAACATCATAGGCAAGGGAAGAGAGACTCTGCATATGAGTCTAATCCAGAGGCGGGTGGGAAACGTGAACCCAAAGAATCAATAACTGGACAAAGCCCTCCCTGATCGGAGCCCACACTGGCTGCAGCCTCTGATATTCTGGAAGAGGCTAGTGTGTTCTGACACCTTATTAACATGAACTTCTTTATTTTTTAAATTTAGCATATATTGTTTGCAATGCGACTTAAATAGAAAACTGAAACCAAAGGAAGTAATACAATTTGCTTAGATTAATTTAAAAATTGATGGGTGGTATTTATGCCTTTGAGTTGTTAATATATCTCATGTGTCATTTTGGTGTGCATGTTTGGTTGTGTGTGTGTGTGTGTGTGTGTGTGTGTGTGTGTGTGTGTGAGAGAGAGAGAGAGAGAGAGAGAGAGAGAGAGAGAGAGAGAGAGAGAGAGAACATGTGTTCAGTTTACTGCTGCTAGGCACCTCATGTGGAATGCCCACACTGAATTCTGAGCTGACTACGGATCCACCGGAGGGTTACAGTTGCACAAATATGCCATGCCCACCTCGCACTCTTCTCCTCATTTATTTGAACTCCAAGGACACCTTTCTTTTACTTGAGTTTTGAACAACACGAGGGCAACTACAGGGTAGCTCTCAGTTCTGAGTAGAGTCACTCAGTGTTATATGCATAGCAAGCAAGGCAAAGCCCCTGGGTGCCTTCGCCAGGTCATGTGACATCAATGTCCCCTCTCCACCTTCTTTGCAGATGTCTGAACCCATCTCTTTCCTTCACTGACACACACAATGCCATTTTGCTTCCCTCCCTGGGATTTCTGTCCCTGAGAAATAGATATTAAATTCTAAATTTGCTAAGAATACCGGTGACCTGTGTCTTTGTTCAACCTCTTTCTCCAGCTGACAATCTACACTGAAGAAGGTACGGCACAGACAAGGCTAGCCAGGTGTCTCACTCAAACCAGGTTTGGGAGGCAGGTCCAGCAGGGGACTTAGCATGAGCAGGGGCCTGACCTGCACTTCACCTTGAAGTCAGCATCCAGGATGTGTTTTTTTTTCCTGCATCAGCATGTTCATCTGCACCTGGAAATGGGCGGGGCTTTCTAGGCCCTCTTTTATCTGCTCTTTTTGCCTCCTGTCTCTTTCTACAGGATCTCTATTTTTCTCTCTTCTGTCATTCTGCAGACCCAAGAACCTTCTCTGCTCTCCTCGAAGATTCCTAAGCCCTGAGATGAAATGACTGTTCAGCTGTTCGTGAAGTTCCCAGAATCACTGATGCCCCTGGGTTGTGGCAGATGGCCCAGGGCACTGACCACGCAAGACGGACTCCAAGAATCGCCCAGCTGCCAGTGGCCTTCCGAGCAGGGAGGGGCAGCGCATCTGCCTTCAGGAATGTAGGACTGGGAGACACCAGGCCAGAAATTCTCAGGGAGGCTGTGAAAGCCCCAGTTCCCCTTTCTTGCCATCCTTCTATATGAAAGGGGAACCAACCCAGGACACCCTTGGTGAGGTCTTTGGAAGATAAAAAAAAAAAAAAATCTTAGAATGTTAGATCTGAAAGCAACTAAGCAGACTTGGCGATTTCACCCATGAAGGTTTTCTATCTAGGGCTGACCCCACATGTCAGGGGTCAAGCCAACATTTCAGCTAGAGAGTTGTGGTACCCAGTAACCTCCATCTCCGCATTGCCTCTGCCTAGCTGGGGTGCCCTGGCAGCCCCCTTTCCATCTTAGGTCCCCTGAAATACAGCCCAGAGAAGAAGGCTGGAAACAGGTCCACAGCAGAACTCCTTAGTATTCTGGTCAAAGAAAGTAAGACCCAGTCCAGACAGCTGCCTTCAAGTGCCTGCCTATCCTTCTACATCCCTCGAAGTGTAGCCAGATGGAAAGAGCATCCTGCCTCCTCAGCCCCTGAGCCCAACACCTTTGGAAACTGCTGGAGGCTTGTGTTCTAAAGACCTGTTTGCAAAGCCCTGTCCTCTCGCCGCCCTCCCCACCTCTTCTCCCTGCCTGGAGGCTAATCTTCCGTTTCCTATCTCCTGTGGGGCAGGTGCTGGGACTTCATGGAGCAGGTTAGCCCTTATCAGTGTGACAGAACAGAAGGTACTTAACTGACCGGCATGTTCTAGGATGGACACATCTGTAGGTGGGAGCGAGGTAAGAGCTGAGGGCGATAGCAGAAACTAAGGTTAGTGTAGGAAGGGTTCTGGTCTTAGTCGACTAAGTCTCAGTGGCCTAGAACCTTTCCTTTGCCCTGAGCCAGCCTCAGATTTTGGTTCTGGCTTGCTCTGAGCCAGCTTCAGCTTTTGGTTCTGGCTAACGTCTGCCATGGTGGTTTGGGCCATTCCCTACTTACCTCTCTTTCTCAGAGGCCTTCAGGCCTTCTCATCCCCTGCACAGACATGCAGTCGTTGAGCCAATCAACATATCTTCTGTCCTATCTAGACTACACCTCCCAGCCTGAGCCATCCACCTTTAGCTGTTTGAGTCCCCAGGGATATAGGGACAGTCACTGAACAATGGAGCAAGGGCCATGGGAACTGCTAGGAGGGCTTGGGGTTCTCAGTATTGTATGCGTTTCAGAATGGAGTCTGGGCCTGGATATTGGGGACCCCTGACTGAAGCCCAGAGTAGTGAGCAGAGGGGCCTCCACTTCTCCTGCAGCACATGGCATTGTACAGGAACTTTATAAACACACTGCCATGCTTGGTGCTGATAAATGAGCTGAGAGTGAGGGATTCTGAACTTAGGACATCTGAGAAATCCTTAGGTGCCAGGCACTATCCTGGCCACTGGGTAAAGGGGTAGCGTTTACATTTTATGAAGAACAAATCAGAGAAGTTAGGCAAGCCCAAGGATGCTAGAGAAGGCAGACTGAGATATGGAGCCAAGCTGGGGAGTTCTGGGATGGAGTCCTTTCCACATCTGTGCACTGGTTGGGCAGAAAGGCTGATGGTGTTCATGTCAAAGCAGCTCACTTCCTATTCTTAGCCTCCTAAACTGACTTTAAGGCTGTTGGCTAAGCAGCAAATAATTGCTCATGGGCAATGGTAAAAATTAAATTTTTACATGAGAACAGATGTCCACTATTGAGCAAGGTCTAAGCATTAGCTTCTTCCGCTTCCATAGGAAGGGCACGTATGGCTCCCTAGCAGGGAAAGGGGCGTGTCAAAGCATCCCTGTTTTCCAAATGCTCTGAGCCCCTCCCGGTAATTCCCCCCCCCCCCAATTGGTCTTTGGGTTATCAGGGGAAGCAGCTGAAGCTGTGGACAAACAGGCAGGGCAGGCAGGGACACAGGGACATGTGGTTTATAAATAAGGGTGGGCGGGACAGAGACAAATCAGGTAGGAGGTAGGGAGGGGAGCTGCAGGGAGAGGCAGAAGGCCTTAGGTCTCTACCCCACCTTGGATTTATACCCCTTCCCCAAGGGGCAGGCTCCTCCTCAAATCAGAACTGACTGTCATCATCCCCCCCCCCAACCCTGATCCCCTAATCCCAGGCCCAGAAGCTCTGAAGGAAGCCCAAAGGGCAAAGTTCTGGCCCAACCCCACGTCCTCCCAGGGGGGTTAGGGCTCCTTTCCTCCTCAAAGTCTTCCAGGCTCTGAGCCACACCAGGACACACTCTATAGGTTTGTAAATGGAAGGAGGGGCTCTTCAGTACCAGGTGCTCAGGAAAGGGGAGCTAATGAATGTGATGTAGTATGGTGTGTGTGTGTGTGTGTGTGTGTGTCCATCCTAGTGTTGGCTCTCTCTCTCAAGCTTCATCCCTCTTGCTTGGGACAGTGTGACCTTATTTTTTGCCTCTTTCAGCTTTCCCAAGCACTTCAGTTATTTATTTCGTTAAAGAATAAAACATATAGGCAGGCATTGAGGTATACTCCTAGAATTCTAGCCTTCTGGAGGGGGAGGTAGGAGAATTAGGAATTCAAAGTCAACCATTGTGAGTTTGATGCTATCCTGGGCAACATGAGACAGAGTCAGACAAGCTGGCTTAGAATATGGGGTCTGATACCAGCCATTCCATTTTCAGTGATCACTGTATCCCAGTTTCTCCATCTACAGAATGGGTCCCACCTTAAGAGGTCATTGTGGGCTTAGACTCCAACACCACAGTGCTCTGGCTCACCTTCCTTAGTTCTCCCCATCTATAGCTGCAGTTCTCTTCCACTTATACATTAAAGAGTGGAGTTGAGTCACTATTTCCCCAAGCAACTATTTCCTCCTAGTGTGTGTGTGGGGGGGTTACAATGTAGAGTAGAGAAAGAAGACCAGAGCCAAAGGAGAAATTGGTAAGGGCTTGGCGTGGAGGTGCCCTATTTTGTAGATCCCACCCCTTCCGCTGTCTACTCATGGCTCTAAGCTTGGGTCTGAGTCCTGTGTGACTCAGGGCTGTGTGACGCTGGACAGGTCTGCCACTTTCTCTGGTTCTCAGTATCTCCACCCATAAAGAGAACAACGAAGAGGGATTCCAATTCTGCCTCAGCCTGAGGACACTGTGCTTTTCCTGGTGTGCCCAGGAGTCAGGGCCAGCTGGAATCCAGCCAGAAACCCTTCTTGTTTCTTCTCTGCTGGGGCTTGGGGTTTCTTCCCTCAGGATGCTCCCACAGTGCTCCGGGGACGCTACTCCCCGTGTTCTTTAAGCTAGTATGCAATGACTGCGTTAACCACCACTTAGAGAACATTGGGTGCCTCACTTTCTCCTGCAAACTCAAGCCAATTATCCACACAGGGCACAAGCAAAGGGACAGCTGGGACTGTCCAATCCGCAGGAGTCCCTGCTCCAAGGAGGGCAAAGTCTGTGGAGGAGTTGGAAGTTTATAAAAGAATGAGTTACCCATGTACGCATCAAAGCACTAGTCCGCTAGAGGAAAACAAAGTGACACTTGTTCCCACTTTGCCTAGCCTGGCTGGAGGCCAGCGCTCCTCCTTGCCTCTCGCAGTTACCTTGCCCTTCACCTCCACCCCTTAGCAGTTGCCCTGGCCAGATACTGGTAGGAAAGGAAGGGGGCATACAGGAAATGAACCAGGGTCTGGGCAGCGTGGCTTGAGTGGGCAGGGCTAAAGACAGATAAAGATACAGTGTGGTCCTTCCACCCCCTCTCGGGAAGCTGGAATTCTCTTCTTCCATGCCCTCCTTGCTTCTCACAGGTGACTCTGAGCATTCAATGAACCCTAGAAACACATATCATAGAAGATCCAGTCTAACCTTTTTTTTTTTACCTTGACCCCTATTTTGACCCTTAATTCTAAGACAGAAGAAACCCTAAACTCTGGACAGAATTAGCTCTGAGAGTGGCCCAGGAAGGCTGGGTCACCACAGGAATCAGGAGAGAGTGGCCAGTGGCTGCATAGCTATGGCCAAGAAAGGGCTGAGGATGTGGACTCTGCCTTTGGGCTATCTGTTCTGAGGTTCCAGGGTCCCTGCCTTTTCTAGATCAGTGGTCTTCCACATTCCAAATGCTGCAACCCTTTAATACAGTTCCTTATGCCTTGGTGACCCCCCAACCATACATTTTTTTGTTGCCAATTCATAACTGTAATTTTTCTAGTTATGAATTATAATGCAAATATCTAATATGCAATCCTTGTGACCCATGGGTTGAGAACCACTGTCCTAGACTGTTTCTTTTCTCTGGAAGGTGGGCAACTCGAGAGCAAAGCTAGAGATTATGGTTATTCTGGTCTTACCAGGAGTACAACCTGTGAGCTGCATCAAAAAGCCATTTGAGCCAAATATCCAGAAGCAGTTGACCCTCTGAGCCTGTCTGTGTCTAAGTCCCCACCCCAGCCTGGGTAAGTGTTGTGGGACCATTGGGCAGCTCTCTGGAGTCATTGGGCAGCTCTCTGGAGTCTGTAGCTAGAAAGAGATGTAGTTGCTCAGGTTCACCACTAGGGGTGGTAAATGCAGGCGGGGATCAAAAAGTCTCAGTTCAGCTTTGCAAACACCGGCTGCTCTCTGTGCCAGGGAGAAGGAGAGTGTCCACTATCAAGAAGTCCACCTGTTTATGGGATGGGTAGAAAGACTTCACCATGATATCTCCAGGACCCACCCAGTGTGGTAGAGAAGCCCTATCATTTGCTACTGCCACAATTTAAACGTAATTGTATATGTAATGTCCAGATAAATTTATTTTAAAAATGAGAATACTGGAGTAAAAGATAATGCTTGTTTTGGCGGTTTATCCACGTTACAGCACTCCGTGCTCTGTTCCTGGGAACATATAGACATCCACGCAGACACTTTTGTAATATAAACATCGGGTTTTTATAAAGCAATTTCTGTACGTTCTGTTTTTCTCTTAAAACCTATGTATTTTAATGATATCTATTTGATTTTACCCACTGTGCATAACCATGATTATGATTTCTGGAGCATCCTTAGCATCCCCAAATATTCCCTCCCCAGTTCTTCAGTCTCTACTCACATCCCTCCCCTCTGTGCCCTACCTACCTCTCAGTTTCTCTGGTGCCTCGGCTTTGTTCTTGTAGACTCTTGTAGAGCTCCCACAGTGCTCTGGGAGGAATTATACTGAGTCTGACTCCTTTCACTCAGCACAGTGTCCTTGACATTCATCTCTGTGCTGGGTAAGAGCTATGTTCCTTCCCCTACTTTTTTTTTTTTTTTTTAAATCCTCAGGTAATATTCCATGGCATACATCCACCACATGGACATCCACCAGCGGTAGGTATCTGGAGTCTTCTAGGTTTGAGCTACCGTGGATAAAGATATTTGAATACAAGTCTCTGCATGATCCTGTTTTTATTTCTCCTCTCCTGGAAGGAGTATGATTGGCTCATACAAGTGTGTTTGGTTTTATACTTAAATTGCTATCATGTTTTCTAGATATGCTCTGTTTTGCATTCCAGAACTGTAGATGGCATGCACGTATGCCTTTATGCACAGTCAGTCCCTTTAGTTTGGTGTGGAGTGGCATGTCCTGGTGAAGGTTATATTTCTCTAATGGCCAGTGATGCTGAATATCTTAAAGTGTTCTTACTTGCTATTTATACTTTCTTGAACTGTTAAGAACCTGTCCACTCTTCTAAAATCTGTTTGCTCCCTTATCATTAAGCGGTAGATGGTTTTTATGACATATATACTTTAGGAATGTTTCTTCCTAGTAGCTTTCCTTTTTGTCTTAGGTGGGAAGAAAGGACGTTAGGCTTAGAACCACTGCAGATGTCACATTGAGTTCTGCTAATGGTAAATGTCACACAGCCACAGTGCAGTGATAAAAAAAAAAAAAAAAAGCATTGTATATAACCACACATTTTCTCAAGACCAAGCAAGATCCAGTTATGTCTCCCTGGTCTGCTATAACCTGTGTAGGTGCACCATTTTGTGGGATTGCACTTGGAGAATATGACACATGTTGTCATTATGTCACACCAAGGTGCACCCAGCTTCTCCCTGGAGGTGAGATTGTGGAATGTTTCAGACTGATAGCTAATGGTTCTCTACTGCTAAGTTACCATTTTTCCACTTCACATCTAATGCACATCTGGGAGAGATACTTGGAGACCAGACAAACATCCCATTCTTCCTAAACTTGTGCAGGTGGTGATAGGTTTGCTGGCAGTCATAGCTCCCGTATTGTTGTAAAGGGAATGTTCTGTGTCCCTTCTTTCAGCTACCTTTACTGACTGGAATCCTCCTGCAGGAAAGAGCCGTGCCTTCTTTGTCAGCTACTTAGAGCACTGAACAGGTATTTGATCTTCTCTTTAGCTCATAACTCCACACCTCGCTCTTTATTTGAGGACTTACTTGCCTGCCCAGGCCTTGCTCTGGGAGCTCGGTCAGGCTTGGTGCTAGTTCTGTGATGCCTGGGTTTTCTACCCAGTTATATCTCTCCTCCCCCTGCCCCCGATCCCTCAAAAAACAAAAACAAACTATGTCTGTTTCTAGCACCAGGAGAAGTTCCTCCAGGCCTGTCCCTAGTTATTTATGGTGTAGTCCCCAAGTCATTAGGACCTAGGTCCTGTACTGTAGGTGACGTTTCCATGTCTTTAAATAGTAGCCTGGTGCTAGTTGCTGGCCAGATATTAGTGCTTTTGTGACATCAAAGGCCAGAAGTGGGACATTTGTGAACATGCATATGTTTATGTATTGACAATTTTGTATATTGATAATCTATCAACCTGTCAATCAATCATCCATCATATCATCTATTAAAAAAGAATCCTGGGCCATTTTCTCTCTGGGGTCTTGCTAAGGCAGGACCAGCCAGGAGGCATAGGCCTCAGGAAGTGCAGGGGAGTCGTAGGACTGCAGGGACAGGAGCCTCTCAGCTTCTGAATGACAGAGCTGGATCAGCGAACATCTCTGCCCCCTCCC
>JADRCD010139150.1:0-10576 GCA_019843815.1 Montemys delectorum | reverse complement strand
CACCCTTGAGGAACTGCAATGTCTGCTCTCTGAGGGATTGCAAGGGCTTCTCATTGAGGGACTGCAAGGACTTCTTGAGGGACTGCGAGGGCTCCTCCCTGAAGGACTTCGAAGGGAATTCCCTGAGGGACTGTGATGGTTACTCCTGGAAGGAATTTGTGGGCCACACCTTGAAGGACCACAATGATTCCTCCCTGAGAGACTGCAATTGTTTCACTTTTAGAGAATACAAGGACTTCTTGAGGAACTACAATGGCTCTTTGCTGAGGGACTGAGAGTGCCTCTTCTTGAGGGACTGCAAGCTCATCACCTTGAGGGACTGAGAGGATTCCTCCATGAAGGACTTCAAATGGAACACCCTGTGCAACTGTGATGGTTACTCCTGGAAGGATTCTGAGGACCCCTCCTTGAGGGACTGCTAAGTTTCCTCCTTGAGAGATTTTGAGCACTTCTCCTCAAGGAATTTTGAACACTTCTCCTTGAGGGACTGTGCACACTTCTCCATGATGGACTGTGAGGACTTCTCCTTGAGGGACTGCAAGGGGTCCACCTGGAGGGACTTTGAGGGGTCTTCCCTGACTGTCTGTGAGGGCTGACTTGAGGGACTGCAAGGAATTCTTGAGAGACTGTGAGGGCTCCTCCTTGAAGGACTTTGAAGGGTACTCCCTTAGGAACTTTAAAGACTTCTCCTTGAGGGACTACAAGAGATCCTCTCTGAGGGACTGTGAGGACTTCTCCTTGAAGGACTTCAAGCACTTCTCCTTGAGGGACTTGTGCACTTCTCCTTGAGGATTGTAAGGAATTCTTGAGGGACTGCAAGTGCACCTACCTGAAGGAATTGAAGAGAATCCCCCCAGGGTCTCTGATAGTTACTCCTGGAAGGATTTTGAGGACCCCTCCTTGAGGGGCTGCTAACTTTCCTCCTTGAGAGACTTTGAGGATTTCTCCTCAAGGAAATTTGAACAATTCTCCTTGATGGACTGTGAGCACTTCTCCATGATGGACTGTGAGGACTTCTCCTTCAGGGACTGAGAGGATTTCTCCCTGAAGGACTTTGAAGGCTACTTCTGAGGGGCTGCAAAGACTTCTTCTTGAGGGAGTGCAAGCTGTCCTTCTTTAGGGACTGTGAAGTTTCCTCCTTGAGTGACTTTGAGGAATTCTCCTCATGGAACTTAGAACACTTCTTGAAGGACTGTCAGCATTTCTCCATGATGGACCGTGAGGACTTCTCCTTGAGAGACTGCAAGGGGTCCACCTGGAGGGACTTTGAGGGATCTTCCCTGACTGTCTGCAAAAGCTTCTCCTTGAGGGACTACCAGGACTTCTTGAGAGACTGTGAAGGTTCCTCCTTGAAGGACTTTGAAGGGTACTCTCTGAGGAACTTCCAAGACTTCTCCTTGAGGGATTGCAAGGGATCCTCCCTGAGGGACTGTGATGGATACTCCTTGAAGAACTCCGATGACCCCCTCCTTGAGGGACTGCTAAATTTCCTCCTTGAGAGACTTTGAGGAATTCTCCTCAAGGAACTTTGAACACTTCTCCTTGAGGGACTGTGAGCACATCTCCATGATGGACTGTGAGGACTTTTCCTTGAGAGACTGTGAGGGGTCCTCTTGGAGGGACTTTGAGGGGTCCTCCTTGACTGTTTGTGAGGGCTGACTTAGAGACTCCAAGGACTTCTTGAGAGACTGTGAGGGCTCCTCCTTGAAGGACTTTGAAGGCTACTCCCTGACGAACTTCACAGACTTCTCCTTGAGAGACTGCAAGGGACCCTCCCTGAGGGAGTGTGAGGGCTTCTCCTTGAAGGACTTCAAGCACTTCTCCTTGAGGGACTTGTGCACTTCTGGAGGGACTGTGAGGACTTCTCCTTGAGGATTGTTAAGGAATTCTTGAAGGACTGCAAGTATTCCTCCCTGAAGGAATTGAAGAGATTTCCCTCAGGGGCTCTGATGGTTACTCCTGGAAGGATTTTGATGGCACCCCATTGAGTAACTGCAAGGAGTGCTCTCTGAAGGACTGCAAGCTCATCACCTTGAGGAACTGTGAGGGCTCCTCCCTGAAGGACTTCAAATCAAAGTGAGCAACTGTGATGGTTACTCTTGGAAGGATTTTGAGGACTCCTCCTCGAGGAACTGCTAGGTTTCCTCCTTGAGGGACTTTGAGGATTTCTCCTCAAGGAAATTTGAACACTTCTCCTTGATGGACTGTGAGCACTTCTCCATGATGGACTGTGAGGACTTTTCCTTCAGGGACTGAGAAGATTTCTCCCTGAAGGACTTTGAAGGCTACTTCTGAGGGATTGCAAAGACTTCTTCTTGAGGGAGTGCAAGGTGTCCTCCTTTAGGGACTATGAAGGTTCCTCCTTGAGTGACTTTGAGGAGCTCTCCTCATGAAACTTAGAACACTTCTCCTTGAGGGACTGCGAGCATTTCTCTATGATGGACTGTGAGGACTTCTCCTTGACAGACTGCAAAGGATCCACCTGGAAGGACTTTGAGGTGTCCTCCCTGAGTGTCTGCAAAGGCTTCTCCTTGAAGGACTGCCAGGACTTCTTGAGAGACTGTGAGAGCTCCTCCTTGAAGGACTTTGAAGGCTACACCCTGAGGAACTTCAAAGACTTCTCCTTGAGGGACTGCAAGAGATCCTCCCTGAGGGACTGTGAGGGCTTCTTGAAAGACTTCAAGCACTCTTTGAGGGACTGCAAGCACTTCTCCTTGAGAGACTTGAGGACTTTTAGAAGGACTCTGAGGCTTCATTTCTGAGGGAGTCCTAGGGCCACTCCCTGAGGGTATGTGAGAGCTCCTCCTGGTAGGATTTTTGTGGGCACCTCCTTGAGGGATTGTGATGATTCCTCCCTGAGGAACTGTGAGCATTTCTCCTTGAGGAACTGCAAGGACTACTAGAGAGACTCTGATGGCTCCTCCGTGAAGGACTTTGAAAGAAATTACGTGAAGGACTGTGATGGTTACTCCTGCAAGGATTTTGAGGGACCCTCCTTGAAGAACTGCAATGACTGCTCCCTGAGGGACTGCAAAGACTACTTGAGGGGCTGCAATGGCTCCTCCTTGAGGGATTGCAAGGGTCACTTCTTGTGCTACTTCAAGCTACTCCTCGAGGAATTCTGAGTGCTCCTCTTTGAAGGTCTTCAGATGGAACTTCCTGAGAAACTGTGATGGTTACTCCTGAACATATTTTGAGGACCCCTTGTTAAGGGACTGCTAAGTTTCCTCCTTGAGCAACTTTGAGGTCTTCTCCTCATGGAACTTGGAACACTTCTCCTGGAGGAAGCACGAGAGCTTCTCCGTGATGGACTGTGAGAACTTCTCCTTGAGAGACTGTAAGGGGTCTACTTGGAAGGACTTTCAGGGGTTCTCCCTGACTGTCTGCGAAGGCTTCTCCTTGAGGGACTGCCAGGACTTCCTGAGAGACTGTGAGGCCTCTTCCTTGAAGGACTTTGAAGGCTACTCCCTGAGGAACTTCAAAGACTTCTCCTTTAGGGACTGCAACGGATCCTTCCTGAGGGACTGTGAGGGCTTCTGCTTGAAGGACTTCAAGCACTTCTCCTTGAGGGACCATGAGCACTTCTCCTTGAGGGACATGTGCACTTCTCCTTGAGGGACTGTGAGGAATTCTTGAGGAACTCCAAGGCACCTCCCTGAAGTACTTTGAAGAGAATTCCCTCAGGGACCCTGATGGTTACTTCTGGTAGCATTTTGAGGGCATCCCCTTGAGGAACTGCAATGTCTGCTCTCTGAAGGACTGCAAGGGCTTCTCATTGAGGGACTGCAAGGACCTCTTGAGGGACTGCAATGCCTCCTCCCTGAGGGACTGTGAGGACCTCTCCTTGAAGGACTTCAAGCTCATCACCTTGAGGGACTGTGAGGGCTCCTCCCAGAAGGACTTCAAATGGAACTCCCTGAGCAACTGTGATGGTTACTCCTGGAAGGATTTTGAGGACCCCTCTTTGAGGGACTGCTAAGTTTCCTCCTTGAGGGACTTTGAGGATTTCTCCTCAAGGAACCTTGAACGCTTCTCCTTGAGGGACTGTGAGCACTTCTCCAATGGTGGACTGTGAGGACTTCTCCTTGAGGGACTGAGATGATTCCACGCTGAAGGACTTTGAAGGCTACTTCGTGAGGGACTGCAAAGACTTCTTCTTGAGGGAGTGCAAGGGTTCCTCCTTTAGGGACTGGGAAGGTTCCTTCTTGAGTGACTTTAAGGACTCCTCCTCGAGGGACTGCAAACATTTCTCCTCGTGGTACTTCAAGAATTCCTCCTTAAGGGGCTTCAAGGACTACTCCTTGAGGGACTATGAGAGCTCCTCCCTGAAGAACTTCCAATGCTACTGCCTGAGTGACTATGACAGAGAGCTATTCCTGCTGGAATGTTGAGGGAATCTCCTTGAGGGACTCCCAGAGATCCTCCTTGAAGGACTGCTATGGTTCCTGCCAGATGGACTGTGAGGTTTTTTTCCCCTTAAGGACTTAAAGCAGTTCCTGAGAGTCTGCCAGGACTTCCTGAGAGACTGAGGTCTCCTCCTTGAAGGACTTTGAAGGCTATTCCATGAGGTACTTCAAAGACTTTTCCATTAGGGATTACAAGGGATCCTTCCTGAGGGACTGTGAGGGCTTCTACTTGAACGACTTCAAGCACTTCTCCTTGAGGGATGGTGAGGAGTTTTTGAGGGACTCCAAGGCACCTCCCTGAAGGACTGTGAAGAGAATTCCCTCAGGGTCCCTGATGGTTACTCCTGGAAGGATTTTGAGGGTGCCTCCTTGAGTAGCTGCAATGACTGCTCTCTGAGGGATCACAAGGGCTTCCCATTGAGGGACTGCAAGAACTTCTTGAGGGACTGTAAGACCTCCTCCCTGAAGGACTTAGAAGGGAATTCCCTGAGGGAATGTGATGGCTACTCCTGGAAGGATTTTATGGTACACTCCTTAAGGAACTGCAATATTCCTCTCCAAGGGACTGCAAGCACATCACCTTGAGGGACTCTGAGGGTTCCTCCCTGAAGGACTTCAAATGGAACTCCCTGAGCAACTGTGATGGTTACTCCTGGAAAGATTTTGAGGACCCCTCCTTGAGGGACTGCTAAGTTTCCTCCTTTAGAGAGGCCATGGAGTGATGTTCTTTACTGGCTTGCTTCTCCTGATTTGCTCAGCCTGTTCTCTTATAGAACCCAAGACTTCCAGCCCAGGGGTGGCACCACCCCTTTGATCACTAATTGAGAAAATGCTCCACAGCTGGATCTCATGGAGGCGCTTCCCCAACTGAAACTTCCTTCTCTGTAATAACTCCAGTCTGTGTCAAGTTGACACACAAAACCAGCCAGTACAGTGCCTCCTGGAGGGAATGCAAGGAATTCTCCTTGAGGGACTGCTGGGGGTCCTCCTCAAGGGACTTTGAGGGATTCTCCCTGAGTGAGTGCGAGGGCTTCTCCTTGAGAGACTGCAAAGACTTCTTGAGGGGCTGCAATGGCTCCTCCCTGAGGGACTTCGAGGACTTCTTGTGCTACCTCAAGCATATCACTCGAGGGACTGTGAGGGCTCCTCCTTGAAGGTCTTCAGATGGAACTCCCTGAGAGACTGTGATGGTTACTCCTGGACAGATTTTGAGGACCCCTCCTTGAGGGACTGCTAAGTATTCTCCTTGAGTGACTTTGAGGACTTCTCCTCATGGAACTTGGAACACTTCTCCTTGAGGAAGCACGAGAACTTCTCCGTGATGGACTGTGAGAACTTGAGTGTAAGGGGTCTTCCTGAAAGGACTTTGAGGGGTCCTTCCTGACTGTCAGCGAAGGCTTCTCCTTGAGGGACTACCAGGACTTCCTGAGAGACTGAGGGCTCCTCCTTGAAAGACTTTGAAGGTTACTCCCTGAGGAACTTCAAAGACTTCCCCTTTAGGGACTGCAAGGAATCCTTCCTGAAGGACTGTGAGGGCTTCTGCTTGAAGGACTTCAAGCACTTCTCCTTGAGGGACTGTGAGGAATTCTTGAGGAACTATAAGGCACCTCCCTGAAGGACTGTGAAGAGAATTCCCTCAGGGTCCGTAATGGTTACTCCTGGAAGCATTTTGAGGGTGTCCCCTTGAGGAACTGAAAGGACTGCTCTCTCAGACATTGCAAGGGCTTCCCATTGAGGGACTGTAAGGCTTCCTCCCTGAAGGACTTAGAAGGGAATTCTCTGAGGGACTGTAGTGGTTACTCCTGGAAGGATTTTATGGTACACTACTTGAGGGACTGCATTGGCTTCTCCCTGAGGGACTGTGAGGGCCTCTCCTTGAGGGACTGCATGCACATCACCTTGACGGACTGCGAGGGTTCCTCCCTAAAGGATTTCAAATGGAACTCCTTGAGCAACTGTGATGGTTACTCCTGGAAGGATTTTGAGGACCCCTCCTTGAGGGACTGCTAAGTTTCCTCCTTGAGGGACTTTGAGGATTTCTCCTCAAGGAACCTTGAACACTTCTCCTTTAGGGACTGTGAGCACTTCTCCAATGATGGACTGTGAAGACTTCTCCTTGAGGGAATAAGATGATTCTACGCTGAAAGACTTTGAAGGTTACTTCATGAGGGACTGCAAAGACTTCTTGAGGGAATGCAAGGGTTCCTTCTTTAGGGTCTGCGAAGGTTCCTCCTTGAGTGACTTTAAGGATTTCTCCTCGAGGGACTGCAAACACTTTTCTTGGTACTTCAAGAATTTCTCCTTGAAAGGCTTCAAGGACTACTCCTTGAGGGAGTATGAGAGCTCCTCCCCGAAGAACTTCCAATGCCACTTCCTAAATGACTGTGACAGCTACTGCTGGTGGGATTTTGAGGATGCCTCCTTGAAGGAATGCAAGGGATTCTCCTTGAGGGGCTTCCAGGGATCCTCCTTGAGGGACTGTGAGGTTTTCTCCCTTAAGGACTTCAGTTTTCCTTGAGGTACTGCAAGGGCTACTTGAAGGATCGTTAATGCTGCTCTCTTAGGAATGGTGATGGCTACCTCAGAAGGATTTTGTGGGCCCCTCCTTGAGGGACTGTGAAGTTTCCTGCTTGGTGGACTTTGAGGTCTTTTTGAGAGATTGCAAGCACTTCTGCTTAAGGGACTTTAAGGGATCATCCCTGAGGGACTCTGAAGTCTATTCCTTGAGAGACTTTGATCGCTACCCCTGGTGGGACAGTGAAGGATCCTCTTTGAGGGACTGCAAGGACAGCTTCTTGAGGGATTACTAGGGGTCCTCCTTGTGTGACTTTGAGGAGTCCTCCCTGAGTGTCTGTGAGGGCTTCTGTTTGATAGACTGTGAGGACTTCTTGAGGGATTGTGAGGGCTCCTGCCTGAAGGACTTTGAAGGCTACTATCTGAGGGACTGTGATAGATACTCTCAGTGGTGTTTTGAGCACCCATCTTTGAGGGACTGGGAAGGTTCCTCATTGAGAGACTACAAGGTATTCTCCTTGAGGGACTTTGATGGTTCCTCCTTTCGAGACTGGGATGGCTCCTCCCTGATGGACTTTGAAGTATACTTCCCATTGGATTGTAATAGCTATTCCAGGACAGATTTTGAGGGCTCTTCCTTGAGGGGATACAAATGTTCCTCCTTGAACAACTGCAAGGACTTCTCCACTAGAGACTGGGAAAAGTTCTTATTGAGAGACTTCAAGCACTTCTCATTGAGGGACTGTGAGCATTTCTCCTTGAGAGACTGTGAGCACTTCTCCTTGAAGGACTGGGAGGACTTCTTGAGGATTTGTGAGGGCTCATCCTAGAAGGAATTCGCAGGCTACTGCCTGAGGGGTTGTAATGACTTCTCCTGGAGGGATTTTTGAGAACACCTCAAAGAGGGACTTCAAAGGTTTCTCCTTAAGTGCCTTTGAGGGCTCCTCCTTGAGGGACTGTGAAGGTTTCAAACGACCGAATGTTCTAGGCTGGACAGTTGTATCTCTAAAGTATAATGGTCACACCAAGAAACTCATGGTGATGACTGCACCATGACTGGAAGACACCGCTCCCCCTCCAAGCCTAACAATTTCACCCAAGGGTTCTGGCCAGACCAAGGTCACTTCCCCTTTCCATGCCTCTGCCACGAATGGTCTTTGAGGCAACTAGCCCTCTTTTGAACATCTACTTCAGCCTAGCAGCTTCCAAGGGGGTTCCAGGGGGAAAGGAGTTACTTGATGACTAGTCTTGGCTTCCATTGAGACCACACTTTCCAGTGAGACCACACCTTCCATTGAGACCATCACAACTGGGGAGTAAGGAGGCCATTAGGGCTAGAGGGTTGGAGCAAAAGGGAGGAGTTTGAAGATTTAAGGGGTCCTTGGCAAACCTGCATCTGCACACCTAGTCCTACCCATCCCACTACTCATCCCATAAGATGTCTTACAGATGCAAATGGAGTACAAATAGCCCCTTTATTAATCTTAAATTCAGACCCATTCTCTTCCACTCACCTCCCAGGTAGCTCTTTCATTGCTGAGGGTTCACACAGTGGCTGACACTTAATAGGGGCAGATCTCTCCATATTCACTAACTTCATGCCTCCAAACTTGTCTAGCTTTTGGATTTTTGGGTATGCTCCCTGGAAGACATGAACTCTTTAGCCAAGCTACATCTGGATCTCTCCTTAGGGGAACAATGCTTGAGTCTCCCTGGGACTGTGATAGGGTCTCTCACAATGACAGTGATGATTTCCTTCATAGTGGCTTCGGTGCATCCTCTCAGAAGGACTGTGTCTGATTTCAGAGGGACCATAGTGGATTCTCTCAGAATGACTGCAGATGAGTCTGGAAGAATGCCTGTGTAGCCTGGGCTTGCATGAATTGTACTTGCTTAATCCAGAACTATGTCCTTTCCAGTCTGTGGGAATGGAAAACAATCTTTCCGAGTATCTACCATGGCCTCTTTCTGAATGACTGTCCATTAACCTCCTTGTGAGACTGACATAGCTCTTTTTTGAGGGACTGAGGCATCTCAGAGAAGAGGGACTCTGTTGGCTCCTCCTGGAAAGACTGTAGACTCTTCACAGAGGGTCTGTGTTCTTTTCTCTCTAGAGGTCTACAAGGGCTCCTTTTGAGGTACTGTGAGAGCTTCTCCCTGAGGGACTTGTGGGGCTCCTCCCTGAAGGCATTCAAAGGCTACTCCCTGAGAGATTTTGAGGGCGCCTCCTTGAGGGACTCCGAGGGTTCCTTCTGGGGGGGGGACTTCGAGGACTTCTCCTTGAAGGACTGTGTGGGGTCCTCTTTGAGGGACTACAAGGGCTCTTCCTTGAGGCATTTCAAGAGTTCCTTCTTGAGGGATTGTGGTCTCTCCCCTTAAAGAGACTGTTATGGTTTCTGTCAGAGAGACTATGATAGGTTCTTACAGAGGAGTTAAGACAGTTTCTCTGGGAGAGACTGCGATGACTCTGGGTTGGAGAGAGCTCACTTTCTTGGGCTGTTGAGCCTGTCTACAGCGTTCACTTGCTCCCTGCAACTTGTTCTTTTGCTTAGGGGTTGACCTTGTTGACCTGTGGCTGACAACCGGTGTCCTGGCTCCTTTGCTATCTCCCATTAAGCAATAATCCATTGCTCTTTGTTGGGGGTGAAAGTTTTTGATTGACCATAAATTGTCTGACCTCCTATTGTGCTCAAGTTTCTATCCAGTAAATTCACAAGTCTGTGTGCTGCTTGGAGTGTGTGCCTCACTTAGGCCATGGAAAAACGGGAGGAAGAATTAGAGCTGGGAGGATTTCTTAGAAGAGACAGTGCTTGTTTGGGTGATTTCAATTCATCTTCTTGGCAGGTCCCTCAGTGTTCAGGACAATTGTCTTTTGTGCTTGCACTGATTTTGTAGAGCCTTGTGTTTTGTGTTTTAGGTCCCTTGGTGAATTTCTTCACTGGCTATCTTAAGACTTTATGTTATGACTTTATGAGGATTGATTTAACCCATCTTTCATCCTGATTGCGTCTACTCTCTGATACAGGGTCAACCTGACAGTATTAAGAGTCTTTGGCTATTGTCTTTCCTCACTCCTTTTCTGGTAAACTATATAGCCCTGGCTCTATACATGACTGTTGTACCAAATCCACAGGTATCTCACTCTGTAAGCCCATTACTGTGTGTATTTGCATAAACTTGACATTGTGGAGCTGTGGCCCTGGGATCACATCTATAATATGTGGTATGGGTCCTGTAGTTAACTCTAAAGGTTCTACAAGTAGTAAAGATGGTTTACAAATTTATTCTTCAAATTTCAATTTTTGTGCCAATGACTCTGATTCCTCAATTTGCAGCCTTGGTTCAACCTCTGAGATCCCATTTCTGAATATGTTTCTACAATGGTCCCCTGGGTATCATCAATGTCAGGAAATGTCTATTTGGTGCTTTCTGTGTATTCATATAGACTCATGAAGGTTAGTAACTTCTGAACAAAGTTCTGGCATCACATGAGCAAAGTCCACGTGCAGGACCTGTGGTTCTGGGCCCATCACTTTTGGGTTTATGGGTGGCACTTCTAATTCTGGTAGCAAATTCAGAATATCTTTAATTTCAGTTTCAAATTCTAGAGTCTCCACCTCATTTACAACTTTGGTCCTAGTTTCAACAGTATCTTG
>JADRCD010139137.1:0-26619 GCA_019843815.1 Montemys delectorum | reverse complement strand
GCGCGCGCGCGCGCGCGTGTTTCATTCAGGAACCCAGGACACTGGGATGGGTATTGAGGAACATGCACTGCCACCTGGGATTTACCACTCTACTAATTGATTTGAGTAGAGATTAGTTGGCAACTGCAACAGAACAGCCACCAGAGACCATGCGAATGCCCATAGTCTGGGCTTAACGTTACCGGAGACCACATAGAAACTCAGGATCCATGCTCCCACTAATTGTAAAGCACAAGAAAGCTACCTCTGCAGTAGTATCAATGACTGCAGGCGCAGAGTTGAGAATGAAATGGAAGAAGGCTTCTGTGGCAACCCCCATACCCCCTCCCCCACCCCACCCCACTTCCCCAAGAAATGTAACAGCCTAAAAAGTAAGCCATCAAAGAGAACTCTTAAAAATCGTAATAAGGATGCTAAAGCCTGGCTCTCCGTGGCTGATGGCTTCCGGCAGGGGTGTAGGGAGGAAGGACTCAGTGTTCTTGGGGGGACTGGCTACTGGGAATTTGAGCATGTCCCACTGAATACACGAAAAGCACAAATTAGACTCTCTTGTTCTCCTTCTTTCTCTTCTTCTTTTGAGGGGAGGTCACATAGTATAGCTAGGAAATGAGTGTGATCGGGTACATTATGTTAAATTCCAAGATAATCGACAAAAATATTGTGTTGGGGTAAAATTATCTTTCTATGCACTCAGAAACAGATTTCTGCAAAGAGGTTCATGGGCTTTATCTGGAACAAATGAGACAGAGCGCCCCTGGCTGAGCTCTCTTGGCCTCTCTGGCTGGCAATAAACTTGGCCTCCGGCTACCATACAGATGAGTCTCCTGAGCTTTTGACTTTCTTCATGTTCTCTTCTATAAAAATGGAAGCAATTCTTACTTTGTCTAGCTCTGAGCTGTTTGGGAAATGAATGATCTCTATACAAGCACAGAACTGGTACATGGTCATGACACAAAGCCAGCCATGGCAGCACCTGCCTGTAACCTAAGCTCTGTGGAGACAGAGGTAGGTAGATGAAAGTTTGAGGCCTGCTTCAACTACATAGCAAGGTGAGGCCAGGTACCTTGTTTGAGTAAAACTAAAGAAAAAAAATACTCATTATGCAGGATCAACTTCTGAAGTACCATGTAAATGCTGAGGGTTTTTTTTTTTAATGAACTAACTCTTGATGTCTTTTTTAATGAACTAACTCAGATATGATGGTAATTCTTTATTATTTCCACAAAAGATTTCCTCTACAGCACTATATTTTAGAATGCCAAATTGGGGCTTAAGTAAACTGCACTAATAAAGGGGAGACGACACTCCACGTTGGTTACGTTTTCTGTTGCTGTGATAAAACACCATGACCAAGGCAACTTATAAAATAAAGAGTTTATTTAAGGCTTACAGTTCCGGAGGGTTTGAGTCAATGATGGTGGAGCAGATGCCTGGTGGTCAGAGCTCATCTCTCAAGACACAAACAAGAAGCAGAGCAAGCCCACTAGGGAAGGCAAGGAATTGTAGAAACCTTAAAGCCTATTCTCCACTGATAGACTTCCAACGAGGCTATACCTCCTAGCCTTCCCAAGCAGTCACCAACTGGGGACCAAGTACTCTAATGCCCAAGACTTATGGAGGACTTCTCATTCAAACCACCACACACCCTAATTGCATGCTTCAGTCAGCTCTCAGTTACTGTAACAGATGAATGAACAGACCAATGAACTTTTAGAGAAATTTTAAAAAGGCTACAGTTTTAGAGATGTTGGCTCATGGAGACTTAGTCCGGTTCCCTTTGGGCCTGAAGTTGCACAACCATCGCCAGGAGGTCTGTGGCCCTCGGACCTTACTGCAGTAAAGATAAAAGAGGAAGATGAACGGTTTGGGAAGGATGAGGGAAGAGTCGGACCACATCTTGAAGACTTCCTGATAACACACATTCCCCACCACTCCATCTCCTCTGACTAAGCACCTGGGGAGAAACAATTATTAGTACTTAGATATGAAGCAGAGGAGACAATGAAGATCTGAATTGGCAGTGGATCCCTACTGAACCATTACGAACATAAAAGAGGGTAAAATGAAGTTACACCCATAGGCCACGTAGCTCAAGTTATATTGGGCAATCTGGAAAACTCGATCAGGAGCAGGAGGGATGGCTCAATGGTTAAGATCACATGCCACTCTTCCAGAGAACTCAAGTTCAATTTCCAGCACCCATGCCTCTAACTGCCTCTAACTCTAGCTCTGGAGGGGCCAACATCCTCTTCTAGCCTCCACAGGCACACACCAACACCCACATGGCTCTCGCGTTCTCATGCGTGCAAGCACGTGCGCGCCCCCCCCACACACACACACACACAGAGGGAAGGGAATAAAAATAATTTTTAAGATGAGGTTGGGGGCTGGCAAGACGGCTCAGCGGGTAAGAGCATTGACTGCCCTTCCGAAGGTCCTGAGCTCGGATCACAGCCACCTGTAATGAGATCGGACGCCCTCTTCTGGTGCATCTGAAGACAGCTACAGTGAATTACGCCAGAGCGAGCAGGCCTGGGCTTGGAGCTCAATCCCCAGCAGCCACAAGATAGCTCACAGCCATCTGTACAGCTACAGTGTACTCATACACATAAAATAAATAAATAAATCTTTCGTTTGTTTGTTTGTTTTTTTCGAGACAGGGTTTATCTGTATAGCTCTGGCTGTCCTGGAACTCACTCTGTAGACCAGGCTGGCCTCGAACTCAGAAATCCACCTGCCTCTGCCTCCCAAGTGCTGGGATTAAAGGCGTGTGCCACCACACCCGGCAGTAAATAAACCTTAAAAAACAAAAAACAAAAAAAAAACCTGTATTATGCCAAGTTGGAAAATCTAAAATAAATGGATAATTTAAAAAAAGAAAAGAAAAGAAAAGAAACATATTTAAAAAAAAAAAAAAAAAAAAGACGAGGGTTGAGAGACAGCTCTGTGGTTAAGAGTGCTCGTCCAGAAGAGACAAATCCCCAGCACCCACATCAGAAAGCTCAGAACCTACAACTCCAGGTTCAGGAGATTTGAAGCGCCCCTCTGACCTCCTCAGGCACCGTACTTACATGTACAGACATGCATATATATGTCATTAAAAATAAAAATTAAAACTCTGAAATGTAATCGTTTTAAAAAGAAAGAAAAATTTAGGCAAAGCCAGGCCAGGCAACTCTCTCCTGTAATCCTAGCCCTCAGGAGGCAGAGGCAGGAGGATTGTCATAAATTCAAGGGCAACTTTGTTTACATCAAGAGTCCCTGGACAGCTAGGGCTTCATGGTAAGACTTTGTCTCACTAAACAAAAGAAAGGAAGGAAGGAAGGAAGGAAGAAAGGGAGGGAAGGAGGGAAGGAAGGAGGGAGGGAGGGAGGGAGGGAGGGAGGGAGGAAGGAAGGAAGGAAGGAAGGAGAGTTTCTTTGTATAATGAAAACGGAACCTTAGTGACCTACATTTAAGATATGACCTCAATTATATTGGGGGGCTGCTGAATACTTTCGTTGTATATACTCAAAGATACAGGTTCCGTGAAATAGGAAAAAAAAAAAAAAAAAAAAAAAAAAGCTTCCTACTGTGGTTTGAATGCATCTGGAAAGTTCCCCATACCTTATTGCTTTCAGTTCTTAGTTCCCACATTAAGATATTATTTTGAGGCTATGGAGACATAAAAACCTTGGTTCTTGTGGGTGGAAGTCACAAGGATAAGCTCACACTTGGTTTCAGCCTGCTTTCTGTTCCCTAATCTGCCCTCAGGGACAGAACCACTCTATCATGCCAGAACATTGTTCTGAACCAGAACAGAAACTGTGGGACAACACAAACCTCCCCTGCTCTCTGTTGTTTCCAACACGTGTTTTAGTCCTAGGCACACAGAGGTAACCATGGTGGTCAGATGCAGTCCTTCTAGGCTCAGTCGTCTTAGTACAAAGTCCCCATTTGGTGGTGCTCTTTGGATATATTTAGAAGATATAGCCTTTCTGGAGGAAGTGTGTCCCTGGGGGTGGGCCTTGAGGTTTCAAAGGATAGCACCATTGCCAGTATACCCTCTATGTTTTCTGCTTATGGTTCAAGAAATGAGCCCTCAGCTTCTGCCTCCTAATGACTCCACCCCATCATCATGGACTGTAATGCATAACCCTTTAAATTACCTAGTATTTATGCCAATAAAAATTCAGGAGATGTAATCTGAGGTAAAAAACCTGCTAGCTCAGAGAGGTAACTTTATTTTCTGGACTATATACAAAATATCTATTTACAAGCCTGATTCTACAATTAAACTACCAGCACTTTAGAAATCTCTTTCTATATGTATCATTCTACCATCCTACCGAGCTAGTCTACCCGTCTCATGAGCTCCTCCAAACCCAAGAGGGCTCCTTAGTGCTCTTTCTTAGAATTCTATTTTACCTGTGTCCTGCTGGCTGCTTCTCTATTGTTTCTGCAAACCCAAAGAGGAAATCCCTATGTCTTACCCAGAGCTCCAGTTGCTCCAGAAAAAGGAGAGGGAGAGGGAGGAGGAAGAAGAGGGAGAGGGAGGAGTAGGAGAGGTCTATCAAAGCTCCAATTGCTTATAAAAGAAGTCCCTAGCTCCTCCCCTACATGCTTGGCAAGCTGAACCAAGACACCATCTGGGGAGGGGAGACCTCCAAGCCAAGTCAGCAGAGGCTGCACCTTTCACCTTAATGGTATGGTAACTCAAGGACATCCAGCTGACTTTGCCTTGGGTCACAGAGACCACAACAAGATCTCTCCTAAAGCAACTTGCTTTAAAATAGGCAGGAGCTTTCCGTTCTATAGCATTCTTATCTATGGAGACTTTTACAGGCATATCCAAACTGCATTTCTCCAAGACACAGCTAACTGCATCTGACACACACAGTATCTGTTTTAAGCTTTTATGTTTCGCCAACAATTCAGGATTTCTATGTACAGTAATCAAATATCCTGTAACCCTAACCTTCTGGAATGGGAAGTCCAAATAAACTCTGTCTATAAGTTGCCTTGGTCACGGTGCTTTATCCCAGCAATAGAAAAGTAACTAGCCCAAAAGAAGTCGGTGTTCTCGATTGTTTCTATTCACTGATGCTGTCAAGTGCTGTGGGAAGAGGTCTGGCTTACACAGCACATGCTGCCCTTTTCTTCTGGCTTCAAGAGAAGTTCAGAGGTTAAGGCTGTCGTTTGGGTGCCTTTAACAAATGCCTCCCATGTGTTAAAGGCTCAGCCACCAGCATGGGGCACGATTGGAAGGTGGCGGAAGTTTGAAGCTGTGGAACATAAGCTGGGGGTGAGTGCTGGCACATGTCCAGGATCCCAACACTCAGAGGTCAGTTGTTTCCTTCCACCATGTAGTTCCCAGGGATCAAACTCTCAGGTCTTCAGGCTTGGCAGCAATCATCCTTACCTACTGAGTCACCTCATCAGTCTTTGACATCCATTTCTGTAGTGAAACTTTACTGAGACACAAACATTCCTCCGTATTTATGGGGGTGTCAGAGCCACAGTGTCATGACAATAGTAGACAAGTGGCTGCCTCAGAGACAAGGTGACCCACAAAATATGAAGTATTGGTGCCCTCTCCCTATGTAGGAATGTTGTCTAATCCTCAACAGAAAATTCTACTATATTTTCCTCTAGTGGAAAAAACATGAAAAAGTTTGAGTTAAGAAGCCAAGCATCATGGCCTACACCATTGCATTACACCCTGCAATTCAGCACAAGAGAGGCTGAGGCAGGAGGATTGCTGAGTTCAAAACTAGCCTAGGCTACATAATGAGTTCCAAACTAGCCTATGCTAGTGAGATCCTTTCTCTAAATAAACAAAAGTTAAGTACCATGATTTCTGTGGGGGGTGGGGGGTGGGGGCTGGAGAGTGGGGGATGTGGGGGTTGTAAAAGAATAACTGGAGTCAGAATGGGAAGCAGCTAGAAGTACCATTGTACACATTTTTAATCCCAATCCAGGGTTTCTACCCTGCCCTTGACAATTCAGTTCCCAGATAAAAGACACACACAACTTTTATATTTACAAAAACCCTTAAACAGTACAAAAGCTGGGCAGATATCTACTACCCTCTATGCTATTAGAATCTACTTTCCTATCGATAACCCTGAGTTATTACTTACTGTATTTCATCTGGGCTGCTCTTAACTCCAATTGATTGTCCCTCAAGGCCATGTTTTCTTGAACTCACCTAACTAATGGTAGCTTCTCCTCCTCCTTCACCTTCTTCTCTCCCTTGTGTTTCTCCTCAGACCCTAAGCCTGAGAATCCTAAACCTCAAGTATGTCTCTTCCGCCTAGCTATTAGCTGTCAGTATCTTTATTTACCAACTAGGAATAACTTGGGAGCAAGGTCATATAGTGTTACTTGGGACACTTGTGGACTCCAGGTCTTAGAGGCTGCACTTAGCATTATAATATACAGTTTCCTACTTGGAAAGCTGGGGGATTACTCCATCCCCCATGCCCTCTGTTTGGACCAGGCCAGAGGCTGACTCTTTCTATTCTGTAGTGAAGGGAATTCCCTTCCATTCAAAAGGATCCATCAGTACTTAGAATCATGCTTGGCATTCAGCTAGTGCTCAGCACACATCTCCTGGACCAAAACTGGCCTAGTTGGGTATGGTAACACATGCCTGACATCCTTAGCACTCAGGAGTGGAGGCAGAAGGATTACTAGTTCAAAGTCCTATATAGCTACATAGCAAGTTTGAGGCCAGCCTGAGCTAGGTGAAACCCTGACCAGAAGAAAGAAAGAGAAAAAGAGGAAAGCAGAGAGAGACAGGGAAGGAGGGAGGGAGAGAGAGAGGGAAAGAAACAGACAGACAGACAGACAGACAGACAGACAGCAGGGCATGGTGAAACACTCAGCACTTGGGAGACAGAGGCAGGCAGATCTCTGTGAGTTCAAGGCCAGCCTGATCCACATACTTAGACCTGGATTCAAAATAAAAAAGAAAGAAAAAATTGGCTTCCTTCCTGAATTTACAAAGTACAAAATGCATACAATACATTATGCTTTAACACGGGCATCAATATTTAATATAATAAGAGGCTGAAAATATGTTTCGTGACTCAGAATAAATTATTTGTTCAGGCTGATGAGTCCCAAGGGAAGGGCAAATGTGCAAGCTTGCTGGTCTGTGTATAATGGAGGCTCTCGAGTCTCCTTTTTGGCCAAATGACCAAGGTTGAGGGCAAATGGGGGCTGGGCAGCTGGGAGTAGGATGCTGCCCTTGCCAACTTCCTGGGTAACTCCTTCCAAGACTTTGAGTCTTTGTTACACATGGTACCTTCATCCATCCATTGCCGGCCACAGAGATCTCATTTGCAACCAGGCTCTGAGCCAGTTGTCTGGAATGGAACAATTACAGGATTTTCATGCCAAGTATACACCCAGAAATATTATTATAGGGATAAATGACTTTCAAAGGCTCTTCTTGTTTTTGCAGTTAACGGAACTCTATCGGTCCTGTGTCTTAGTCCTTTAGAAGAACTTATACCCTGTGGCCAGACCAGATTTCATACCTTTGCTCTGTGCTTCCCTTTGTAACTGACGTGGGGGTTAGAGGACAGACTTCAAACTTTCTGACCCTTAGTCTTAACATTGTAATTATGGTACCTACTGAGTTTATATATTTCCACAATAAATATTTGAGTTCTGGAGCTGAGGCTATGGCTCAGTTAGTAGAGTCAGTCCCGAAAATGAATAAAACCAGGTGTTGTGGTACATGCCTGTAATCCCAGTACTTGGTGGGGAGGGGAGGTGAAACAAGAGGATCAGAGATCAGTTAAATTTGGAGTTCAAGGTCAGTCCAGGAAACATGTCTTAGATAAGTGAATACATGAATGAATGAAGTAGATTAAAAAGACCTACTTGGGTTCCTGTTTTGTCCTGGGAAAATCTCTAGATTTCTGTACAGGAAATCAAGCAGACGAGTCCTGCACTTGTGGATCTTTCAATTGACTGGAGGGCGTCATACCAATCAAGTGACCAAATGCTCAAGATTCTTCCAGGTGGCAATGGAAAGGCCGGAGACCACGTGACAGAGTGAGATACTTAAGTGACAGTAAGGGAATATCTGAAGAAAGAGTTCAAGCATGACACAGAACAGCTGTCACCAGTGTCACGCAGAGGACACAGTGCACAAAGATCTGGAGAAAGGAAAAGAATCTTTGCAGGTTAAGAATAACCAGTAGCTAAGAGGCAAAGTGAGGCCAGCAGAAGTCAGAAACAGAGAAAGAGGCCGAATCTCACAGGTCTAGGGGACCACAGTAAAGAGTTACAGGTTTTATTGTAGCCATAGTAGGATAGAAAGTTATGTAAAATGGTTACAAAGTGTAAGTGACTCATGTAGAGGGTTTAGTTTTGTTATTTTGGGGTTCTGTTTTTTAAACATTTATTTGTTGTAGTGTGGTGTGTGTGTGTGTGTGTGTGTGTATGTGTGTGCGTGCACACACATACACACACAACATATGCATATCTTGATGTATATATGGAAGTCAGAAGACAACTAAGGGAGTTGATTCTCTTCTACATTGAGAGTCCTGAGGCTTGAACTCAGGTAGTCAGCCTTGGCAACAGTGGGCATTTACCCACTAAGCCATCTCACTGGCCCCTGTTTTGTTTTGTTTTGTTTTGTTTTGTTTTGTTTGAGACAGGGTCTATGTATAATCCAGGCTAGCCATGAACCCAAAATCCTTCTGCTTCTGTCTCCTCCACATAGTCTCATAAACCCCTCGAACTGAAAGTCCCTCCTTTCTACTTCCTGCATCTCTCTATCTGCCCTCCTAACTTCCTCTCATGCTCTATGGTTCTTTTTCCTATATTCACTCCCTGTCAACTGGCTTCTTGTTCCACCTCTTGACCTATGGTTGACTTTATTTAATCCTGTTTACAATGAATAGAAAGCTCTTCCATTAAAGGTGTGTCCTAGGGATGAACCACACCATAACTTAGAAATAGGTTTTTAACTACACAATTTCACAATGTGATCAGATAGCCTCCAACAATGCTAAAAAGAGAGACAGAGACAGAGAGCAGGAGGCATAGGTACTATATAGTTAGCTTGGACTTCTGAAGAAGTCTTGCTTAAATATCTAAATCATACTTTCTCTCTCTCTCTTCTACTTCCTTCTCCTCCTCTTTTCCCCTCCCCCCTCCCTCACATCCTCTCTTTTCAGTGGTAGAGATCAAACAAAGGACCTCAGATGTGCTAGGCAAGTACCATTCAACTCAGTTCTTTCTTTTAACTTTCTGTTTTGTGCATGTATGGTCTTACTTGGATGCCCAGGTTGGTTGTGAATTCTCTCAGTAGCCCAGGCAGACTCACCTGAAACTTTTAACTTTCCATCCTCACCTTCGTGGAAGTAGCTGGGATTACAGCAGGCTCAGAAAAATGTCTCAATAGGTAATATATAAATACATGTTTGCTAGCATTTGTTTTTAAGATTTTTTAATTATGTATAAAGCATTCTGCCTGCATGTATGTCTGCAGGCCAGAAGAGGGCATCAGATCCCATTACAGATGGTTGTGAGCCACCATGTGGTTGCTGAGAACTAAACTCAGGACCTCTGGAAGAGCAGACTGTGCTCTTAACCTCTGAGCCACCTCTCCAGCCTGCTAGCATTTTTTTTTCAGTTAGGTATTCACTTTCTAGACATAGCTGATCTAAAACTCACTGCACCCAGACTACCTAGCCAGTCTAGCCATAACTTTTGTGATCTTACTGCCTCCACCTCCCAAACACTGGGATTATACCCATGAGCAGCACCTCATCTACCTGCTCTGGTGGATTTTAAAGTTACATTGTTCAAAGGATTTGGGGGGGGGGGAAGTGATGTGATATACTTTTTCAATTTTTCTTACCATAGTAAATATTTACTCAGAAAACCTTTGTCCAAACTCCTGATATTAGTTCATTTCAAGTGAACCAAATTACATAAACAACTATGGAAAACAACATCAGAATTGTACACTCTTTATTTCTTTTATTTAGTATAAGTATTTAGCAAGAAAGGGAGAGCCAGAGAGAGAAGTGAATGAAGGTGTGTGGATGACATTAGGTGTGGATCAGAGGACAACTTACAGGAGCTGGTTCCTTCTACCACATGGTTCCTGGAGATCAGACTCTGGTCATCAAGCTTGTTGACAAGTGCCTTATCACACACACTAAGTCATCTCTCGTCTTGCTAGCCCCTCACAGTCTTATTTGTCAGAAAGTTACGAGTCAGAGATATGATTCATGCTTCACTGGTTATGAGTATGTCTTATGTTTATTTCTGTGTTAATTCTTAAAGGGTCTACATTTAAAAACAAATAAATCAAAGGAACAGTGTTTCTGTCTATGAAATTTTGTTTATCTCTATGGAAATTTTTAAAATTTTATTATTATTAAATAACTTATCTGGTGTGTATGAATGTTTGTTTACACGTATGCCAGTTTACCTGTGTGTGCCTGGTGGCCATGAAGATCTGAAGAGGGTCTTAAATGCCCTGGAACTGGAGTCACAGTCAGTTGTAAGCTGCCATGTGGGTGCTGGGGATTGAACCTTGGTCCTCTGGAAATGCAGCCATTGCTCTCAACTGCTAAGTCATGTTTCATAGCCCCTGGTGGAAATTCATGACTGAGCCTAGGAAAGACTTTAACCAGACTTAATGTGAAAAGGAATAACTAAAATTTGGGACCTGTGCTGGCCAAGTAGAAGAATTATAAGCCTGAGAATCCAGCACAAGCTTCCCCACATAGGACTGGGAATGAGCAAGCAGGCTGTTAGCTATCACAAGAACTGGCAGGTCAAGAAGACATAAAACTATAAACATAGAGGAAAATATGTCTAGGCATGCAAGGACATGTCCTGGCAGGCTCTGAATGATGAGCCATCTGGTTCTCTTAGGTATGGTTGGAGGCCAGCCAGATGCCCTGCTGCCTCAATACCACCCTTAGGAATTTCCCTATGCTCTGATCTGAACGTATTCTAGCTAGTATTTGAATTAGCCAATCATGTATAGGCTATTCTGATTCCTTTGTTCCCCTAGACCTCCTTCCTATAAAAACCCCTAACCCCTGAGCCTCAGGGTCGATCCCTCTGTCTCCTGCGTGAGATATGGGTCCACCCGGAGCTCCGATATTAAACCACCTTGTGTGTTTACATCAAGATGGTCTCTCGTGTTTCCTTGGGTGCCCATTCTCCCGAGACTTCAGTGAGGGTCTCCCTTCGGGGGTCTTTCAGATGAAAGACTACTTTGCTTCTCTATGTCTTTTTAATTTTCTCCATCTTTGCTATCCTGTCACAATAAGACTGGCATTGTTTCAATTTTTTGCAAATCTCTGATTTAATACAGGACAGGTGACGGCCTGGAGGTCTAGCTCACAAGTAGAAGGGCTTGCCTAACAGCTAGAATAATCCACCTCTTTTTGTATTCCTTCTGTTGCACTATATGACAAGACAGCCTCTGGAAAGCACTATACAGTCATGAGAAAATGAATGGAAAAGTGCATAATATTTAGTGTTATGAAAACTGTTGCTCTCCTAGCAGATTGGGGACAAAGTTTGTTATCGGAGTCTTATGAGCATTCCTAGCACGAGGGACGCCAGAATACAGACGTTCTTAAAGCCACAAGCACTCGCGTTTGAAACATTACTTTGGGCTAAACGACAGGATTTGACGTAACTCAAGATGGCAGCTGCAGCTCATAGTACTGAGCCGTACAGTGACGTCACACAGCTACTTCCGCTCACTCTCTTCGAGTTGGCCACTACATTTCCCAGAATGCTTTGCCAACGATGGTGCCATTGGTGAGCGCGGCCGGAAGTGTACCTGACGCAGGGGGAAGTAGAAGGACTCGGAGGCTGGAGCGGGGGAGAGCGGAGCTGGGAGGTTGTGAAGACCGTCGTGGGTCTCGCGGCGTTCGGTGAGGACTGTGGCCGGGGACAGGCGCGGGGTCGCGCGGGGAGCTGCTTTTCTAACCTTGACTCATAGCCAGGAGGGACGCGACACCCGCGTTGAGGCGAAGCCTACGCGTTCCTGACCCTGGCTTTTAACTTTTCTTGAAACAGGCTAAGGCGAATTCGTACTTTAACGCGACACTGGGTCATTGGCGTGATTTTTGCTGCGACCAGAGGGGTGGCAGGCACCGCAGAGGTTCTGACTCAGCTTCTAGAGCAGCTGTGGTTAATAGGATGCACGTCACTTGAAAAAAAAAAATATACAGTGCTCTGACCTGACTCCAGACCAATATTGTCAGGATCTGGGCAGCAGAGTTGCGCAGCGAGGGTTGAGAACCGGCTCTTCCAGCGCTGAGTTCTGACCCCCTCGAGGATGCCTTTGGGAAATCTGCGCAAAGGCGTCCCTTCCAGAATTAGCTACCTAAGCTATATCGCTTGCATTTGCTTACGATGATGAGCACGGTTTGGGCACAGATGCCATCTTGGGCTCCAAAAGAAACTTAGCTTCCGGTGGCGATAGTGGCCCAGTCGGACTTCATTGTTTCCTGTTGACAACTTGGTCATTTATTCTGAACAAAGATTAGAACCGTGCCTTTTTTCTTCCCGCCGCTGTTTTGTAATTTTTACCATCCAGCAAACCGCAGGACACACACATGTCCTTTTAATTTAGGGTATGGATTGAGGTTGTGGTTCAATTGTTGAAATGGCTTACATGTACCACAAGGTCTGAGATTCAGTCTCCAGCACCAGTGGGAAGTGGGGATGTTAGTCTTAGTGTAAGATTGATACCATATTTGACAAGCAAGATTATCAGCTAAAATGATAATTGGCATTGAGTGTGAGTTTATTATCTATTTGGGGATTAGGGGAGGGGCTAGCCTCACCCTTGCTGCTGTGTAGCTAAGAATGACCTTGAACTTCTGACCTTTCTGCCTCCATTTCCCAAATGATGAGACTGCAGGAATGAGCTACCACAATTGGTGATATCCTGTTTTTAAAAATAGCTTGACCAGGCATGGTGCATACTCCTTTAATCCAGCAATTGGGAGGTAGAGGCAGGCGGATCCCTGAGATCAAGGCCAGCTCGGTCTACAAACAACAAAACCCGAAAAATAATAATAATCATAATTATAAAGTCAATAAATAAAAATAATGAGTCCCAGTCAAAGAAAGTCAAGCTGTGCTTGGGGATTGTATGTAGAATTTTGTTTCAGTGTGAAAGACAGAATTTAAGACTGTGTACATACAGAGATAACTATCACTACATAAAACATTATTTTTCTTTTTCCAGACATTTAGCCGCACCTCCCTCCCTGAATTCAGCATGGAGGAAAAGTCAGAAGACTGTAAGGTTCCAGAAGATCTGTTCAATGGTCTGAAAGTCACAGATTCTCAAGGAGGAGGATCTGCCAGCCCCATGGTTTCTGATCCCAAGGATCAGCATTCCCAGAGCAAGCTATTGAAGGATGCTGAGGCCCATCCCCAGGAAGACCATGGAGAGGAGGAATGTTTTCATGACTGTAGCGCCTCATTTGAGGAGGAAGAGGCAGGGGCACATATGGCGGGGAACAAAGCCAGCGACAATTCTAGTTCAGAACTGGATGAAGAATACCTAATTGAACTAGAAAAAGACATGCCAGAAGAAGAGAAACAGGTAAATGGTTGTGGATAATGTGCCTCTTAAGCCACTTGTGTTGGTGATGATGGTGGTGTTTTGGGGGGATATGGTCTCTCAATGTCCTCTTGACTGGACTGAAACAATATATAAAATGACCATGTAGCAGTCCTCTTTCCTCTGCCTCCCAAATGCTAAGGTTACAGGCCTCAGCCACCATGCCTACCTAGCTTAAAACCCATCTAAATTTTAATTCATTACTTCGTTTATATATTTTTTAGGTCAGGGTATGTGATGGTTTGTATATGCTTGGCCCAGAGAGTGGCACTGTTGGGAGGTGTGGTCTTCTGTGCCTGGGCTGTAACATCCTTGTCTTAGCTGCCTGGAAGCCAGTCTTCCTCTAGCAGCCTTCAGATGAAGATGTAGAGCTCTCAGTTCTGCCTGCACATGCCTGCTGGATGCTGCCATATTCTCACCTTGATGATAATGGACTGAACCTCTGAACCTGTAAGCCAGCCTCAATTAAATGTTGTCTTTATAGACTTGCCTTGGTCATGGTGTCTGTTCACAGCAGTAACACCCTAACCAAGACAGGGTATGACCACATAGCCCAAGCTGACTCCCAATCATCCTACTTCACTTCTCTCGTGCTGTGATATAGGCATGCAAAACCCAAACCTGAGCCTTCAGTTTAACAAAGAAATTGCTGGCTTTTTCCTGTGTATTTAGAATTCTGTCTTCTCCCTTAAGGAGCTACAACGTGCTTGTAATATGTATGTACACACATCACTATAGTTTCTTGTTTTTGTGGCATTAGCAAATCCAAGTCCTTAAAATGCAGGCCAGGTGCCCTACTGCTAAACTTCATCTTCAGTGCCACCTTCTGCTTTGTTTCTTAAGTGATCACAAAGGTAAGTTGCTGAATTTCTGTAACAAACTTCTTGTAAATGTACTTGGCACTATGTTATGGATTGTGCTTGTTAATCCTGAATACCTTGGTGGCATTGTAGCTACAGAGCACAGTTAAGTGTCAAGGAACACATTGTGAAGCGTAGTAGCTATGTGTTGGAAACCTACAGTGTAGCAGCTACTAAGCTAAGATGTCTTTTGTTTTAAGTTAATGTGTGGGTGGTTAGGACTAAGACCATGCACATAATAGACGGTAAAACTGACTTCTCCAACTCATCTCCTGATCCAAGTGTGGTGTAGCATTTAATAAAAAACATCATTCTCGCCGGGCAGTGGTGGCGCACTCCTTTAATCCCAGCACTTGAGAGGCAGAGGCAGGCGGATTTCTGAGTTCGAGGCCAGCCTGGTCTACAGAGTGAGTTCCAGGACAGCCAGGGCTACACAGAGAAACCCTGTCTTAAAAAACCAAAACAAAAAAACAAAAAAACCATCATTCTCAGCTTCCTTGTCTTGGAGCTGCCCTCCTGGTGTCCTCCTTGCTTACCTGACAATTGAGGTAGTCAGACAAGGTTCCATGGTGTTTGAGCTTATCTTCGAAGAGTTTGAATGCAGGTTATAGTTTAAGCCACCAAAGGGTTATTTAGTGAAATGGTTGGTGTGCAGTGTCTAAGGAATAGGTTAAGGTAACACATGTGGCAGGTGCAGGTTCAATAAAGAGTCACTAAAATGTATTTCTCATGAGGCAATCATTTAGCAAAGCTGAGAGGAAATCCAGCAACAATACACAAAGCAAGGAAGTTCTTCACTCTTACGTACTTTTAGAAGGGATGGATCTCTGACTAGAGATATGGCCTTACTACAAGGTGAGCATACCTTGTTACTACCATGTGCTATGAGCTTAGCAAAAGTATTAGATAGGACATAGGACCATGAATCAGGTTGTCATGGGCATGGGTAGCTGAGATTCCAGGCATAGGCTACCCTGGCCTGTTCGTTTCCTCTTGAGACAAGTTCTTAAACTGTAGCTCAATCTCTTGCCTCAGCCTCCTGCATACAGGCATCGTTGACATATATCGCACATGCTCTTTTTACTATTAAGTCCATTTTAACATGAAAATTATCTTTGAGGAGCAGCGGGTAGAGGATAGAAGGGAGAATTTTGAGATACAGGTCTCATGTAGCTAGCCCTGGCTAGCTTCAGACACTATGTAGCTTAAGATGACCTTGTACTTTTAACCCTCCTGTCTCTACCTTCCAGGAGCTGAGATTATAGGCATTCACCATATCTAACTTAAAGTGTTATATTTCCTGCAGTATGTTTCATCAGAAGAGAAACAAAAAGCAAAGATAATCAAGATCATGAACTAACGACCTTAACAGAACTAGCTCAGCAAATTAAATCAAATATTGTTTAACCTTATAGAATCATACTTCCAGAAAGTCAGTGTAGGGTTCAATTTATAACATCCATGTCAAACATTTAGCCAAGCTGTTGTATTAGTTCCAGCACTTGGGAGATAGAGGCTGGCAGATTGAAGTCCGAAGCTAGATGGGTCTGCAAAGTTAGATCCAACACAGCCAGGACTACACAGAGAAACCTTGTCTCAAAATATAAAACAAATCAAAACAAAAACTCAGTAGCCAGACACAGGAGTATGTACCTATAAACTCAGGAACTTACAAGTGCTAAGCTAGTGTTCTACTGCTGAGTTACCCCAGCCTTCCATTAGCTGCTATTTACTTTCTGCTAGTATTATAAGGAATTTTTGTGAAATTATCATTAACCAACAAAAAATAGAAGAAATGTTCTCACTGGTTATTTCAGGTTATTAGGAACAGGAGAATATCATACTTGATTTTATGGAGATTATGACACTGGAAAAAAAATCCAACAGTAAGCCAAAAAAGTGAAAATTTTCACTTAATCCAATACCTTTAAGATGTAAATGAGAACAAGTCTGTAGTCAGGAGTGCTTGTCCTCGCATGTAATCACAAGAGAGGTTGAAGCAGGAAAATTGCTTTGAGTTACAAGCTTGAGGACAGCCTGGGCAGCACCCTTTCTTAAAACAAAAACCAAAACTTTAGACTAGTAGAGATGGCTTTAGCATGTAAAGGCACTTACTGCCAAGCCTGATGACTTGAGTCCCACATGATGTTCTTTGACCTTCGCATGCCCCTGCCACACATATGCCCACACACAGACTAAATAAATAAATTCTCAAAAAAAGATTTAAAAATTGATGGTAAAAAGATGACAGACGCTCCTACTAATGTTGGTAATTTAACTTGTCTTATCATTTCAACGGCACATAAATAATCAGATATCTTGTTGTGTGGGATACACATGTGGAAGACAGAGACCATGGCCAGGCTTCTTCCTCAGGTCCTTACTTTCTGAGACAGAACAATCTCTTACCAACCTAAAGCTCACTAACTTCAGCTAAGGCAGACTGGCTAGCCATCAAGCCTACAGATCTAACTGGAGCTTCTGGGCTTGGCACTGGGATTCCATGTACGTGCCACTGCACCAGGGCTGCTGAGGATCTGAACTTGGTTTTTTCTTTTAGGTGTCTTTAAGTGTTTATGAGTGTTTTGCCTGTGTACCACATGTGTGCCCTCATGTCTGGGAAGCTAGAAGAGTGGTGTTGGATCCCAGAAACTGGAGTTACAGATGCTATAAGCTGCTGTGTGGGCTCTGGGAATTGAACCGGGATCCTCTGAAAGAGCAGTGAGCTCTCCTAACCACTCCAGGTTCAGAAACAGAGCAGGTAGAAAAGTTAAATGACATTCTGTATTGATTGGGTACTGTGCTTGAATGAATGTTTATGCTGTGTATTTTGCAGCAGTTACTTAATAAAACTGCAGAGGGAAGCAGAGCATTGCTGATAGAGTGATTTGGGAAGTATTTTGCTGAGTGAGGCTCTTGTTTTTTGTTTTTTTTTTTTTTTTTTAAGATTTATTATATGTAAGTGTGTGTAAGTAGCTGTCTTCAGACACACCAGAAGAGGGCGTCAGATCTCTTTACGGATGGTTGTAAGCCACCATGTGGTTGCTGGGATTTGGACTCACAGTCAGCGCTCTTAACAGCTGAACCATCTCTCCAGCCCCGGTATTTTTTTTTTTTTTTTTATGTTGAACATGTGCAATCATTCATAATGACAGTTCCTGGAAATGTGACACCCTCTTCTGAAGTCAGCCACCAAGCACATGTGTTCACGCACATATATGCAAGCAGAACACTCATACACATAAAAATGTAATAAAAATATTTATATTTTGTTACATTTATTTATTTTACTTATAGTCAAGTAGAATTTGGTGGGTGGATGTGCTTAGCTCCTATCTCCTTTTTATTCAGTCAGTGATCCTCTGCATAGAGAATGGTCCCTTCCATAGTAAGATGAGTATTCCCCCATCAAATAATATGATAAGCATAATTCAATTCCCCAAGACATGCCTGGAGATCCATTATCCAGGGGATTCTGGATTCTGCCAAATTTACGCTTAATATTAACTGTCACATTTGGGTATGCTCGGCGACTGGAGAATCTACTCAGAGACCTGCATTCATAAGCATATGCAACAAAAAAAACTTTGATCACTCTTCTTAGGCCACCAGTGCTCCATTTGTTTGACCTGAACGTAATAACCATGTATACACACCTACTCTCATGATGGCCTGGACAGTTTCGTAGGTGGCTGGGGTTTTTTGTTTGTGTTGGTTTTGGGTCTGGTTCTGTTTTGAGATAGGGTCTCCTTCTGTAGCTCAGCCTAGCACTCATATTTAGCACTCATGTCCTTCTCTCTCTGCAAGAGTCTCACCTGGTTGGCTGCTTACTCTGAGCTCGTAGAACTACCCGTAGGAGTTCTGCCTCAGAGAACTTGTGGAAGGAAGTCAAGATTAGAGTTAAACATCCCTAAAGGTTGGACAGAAGCTGACAGATGTCAGCATTGAAATGACTGCTACCTACATTTCTTCTGGGCTATCTTAGCAGTTCAGCATCCAACCCTGCATTCCTCTTTGCTGGTCTCTCTTGCATTGACATCATGCTGAGTGGCCGCTGCATGTGTCTATCACTCCCTTTCCTAATTGACAAGTCAGGGAACCTGTATGTGTAGCTTAATGGATACTTCTGACCAAGACCTTGAATCCAGATCAAGTGAGACAAAGATAAGGAGGCTAACTGGGATTTTATTTGCCACTTTTCAGTCTTTCTTGGCTAGCTAGCCTAAGCACTTGCATTTTCTGCTGAGGTCATCAGAAAAGTTGCTTTGCATCCTAACTGTACTTGAAGTTTCCCCATTGGTACTTAGGTTCCTGGTATCTTTTCCTAAATGTACTCCCTGATACATTTTGCTCAGGGTTGTGTTTTTCTGGTGTTCAAAACCTGTAGCCAGTGCAGTAGAGAGCATTACAATCCAATCACCTCTCATGAGGAGTGTTAAGGAATATGATCTTTTTTTTTTAAAGATTTATTTATTTATTATACGTAAGTACACTGTAGCTGTCTTTGGACACTCCAGAAGAGGGTGTCAGATCTTGTTACGGATGGTTGTGAGCCACCATGTTGTTGCTGGGATTTGAACTCAAGGACCTTTGGAAGAGCAGTCGGTGCTCTTAACCACTGAGCCATCTATCTCTACGCCCCGAGGAATATAATCTTAATGTTACTTTGTTTCTTTTTTATCCTGCCAGTCACTTAGCTGTGTCCTCTTAGAACAGCCCTTCTCCGATGTGGTTACCTATAGGAAAGGGTGTGTTTGCTTTTGACTTTTGGTGCTGGTGGTTAGATTGCAGAGCCTGGAGTATGCTAGGCAAATGTGCTGTAACATGAAATGAATTATTATTGTGCCTACACAAATGGTTGTCTGGCGCACAGTACATACTATAAAGAGTGGTATCAGTTCACACCTACCTTTTAGCATCTGTAGTGGCTATTCCTGGTTGTCAACTTGACTACGTCTGAAATGAATTACAATCCAGAATTAGAAGGCTCACCTATGGCCCTAATCTGGAGGCTGAGAGATACAAGTTTCTGACCTGAATCTTGGCATAGAGACCTTGAGGAATAGTGGCTACGAATCCCACAGGATTAACATAGAAAGCTCTATGAGTTCAAGGTCACCCAGGGTTAAAGGTGTGGTGGCACACACCTTTAACCTGGGCCACACTTTTTGCTGGAGACGTATATAAGGACATTGGAAGAAGGAAGGCGCTCTCTGCTTCGCCTGCTTGCCTTGTGGGACTGAGCAATTGCTGGATCCTTGGACTTCCATTCAC
This sequence comes from Montemys delectorum, assembly GCA_019843815.1. Classification (NCBI taxonomy): domain Eukaryota; kingdom Metazoa; phylum Chordata; class Mammalia; order Rodentia; family Muridae; genus Montemys; species Montemys delectorum. The sequence continues at coordinate 6,864 of JADRCD010139137.1, read as the reverse complement.
AGCTGCTGCCGTGACTGTTGTTGGGAGTTGATTGTTGGGAGTTGGACTACAAACTGTAAGTCATCAATAAATCCCTTTACTACATAGAGACTAAGTTCTGTGACTCTAGAGAACCCCTAACTAAGACAGCATCCTTACCAAAATTCAACTGCTTTGTTTGATCCAGCATTTAATAATACATGGTCTTCTCAAATAGTATATTAACAGGTCTTCTCAAGAGAAATGAGTTTTTTATTTTGGTTTCTAGTTTGTTTTGATTTGGTTTGGTTTTTTGTTTTTGTTTTTGAAAGAAAAAAAATAACCATGCCTGGCTCTGCCTCCAGAATGAGACTGTTGGTATTAAAGATGTGCAACACTACCACCAGGCATATATGTCTTAATCTTGAGAGTACCAATTATTTATGTCTTAAGCTTCTCTTGTCCATTAAATAGCTTGCTTATGTTATTATTTTCCTTTCAAAGTTTTTGTTTAGTCAGGTTTCAGATTTTAACAATGGAGGAGAGGCTTCCCTGGGTTGGTTGGTTGTTCACTTGCTTTTGTGGAGGTTGGACAAAACACTGTCCAGACATGGAAGGTAGGCCTCCAGATAGTTCTGTCAGTTGGCCTTGGAGGAACCATATTGTTAGGATGTTCCTTGAAGGAAGCACATACCAGATACAGCCTGTTCCATCTTTTCTCTGTGGGCAGCACTTGTTCCATGTTTGTGTTTGATAAATTTTAAGTTGTCTATGTAAGTTGCTGAGTTATTAGAAGCTAAGAGGAGAAAGTCTCGAGTTTGAGGTTTTTGGTTTTTTGTTTTGTTTTGTTTTGTTTTGTTTTTTTGAGGCAAGGTTCCTCCATGCCCTGGCTGTCCTGGGACTTGCTCTGTAGATCAGGCTGGCCTTGAACTCATAGAGATTCACCTACCTCTGCCTTCCAGAGTGCATGCACCACCACTGCCGCTTCTGATTTGTGACACTGGGTCTCATTTATAACCCAGACTGGCATCAGTTTCTCAGCAGGCCTTCTGCCTCAACCTCCCGAATGCTGGACTACAACATGAGTCCCTCACTTCATCTATGACCATTATGAGAAACTGTATAATTCTTTGATCTCTTTCAGAAAAGAAGAGAGGAGAGCGCTAAACTAAAGGAGGAGGGGAATGAGCAGTTTAAGAGAGGAGGTGAGCTCTGCGCTGCTGGTATTGCTCACCCAACCCTTGTCCTCTCATGGGCCCACACATACAGTTGCAAAGGACACGGCCCCTGCTTCGCCACACCAGGAGTAATCCATCCTTAGTCGCAGTGAGCAGTTACCATGAAGCTCTTGCACCAGCATCATTTTTCTCTTCTGTAGTTTAGCTTTTAATCTAGACGTTAGGAGAAAGCTCTTTAGCTACTGCTTTGGAAAACCCTAACCTTAACGTGTTGCTGAAAAAGCAGCGTCCCAGTCCCCATTTGCTACCTTCCTGCAAGAGAAGTCATTTACTAAGTTTTTGTTGTTGTTTGTTTAGGTTTTTTTTTTTCTGGCGTTTGGGACAAGATCCCACTCTGTACGCAACGATAGACTTTAATGCTCCTGCCTCAGCCTTCTAAGAACAGAGCTTATAGACATTTGCCACCACACCTGCTTGCTTGCTTGCTTTCATGTGTCCTTGTCTGTGATTGTTGGTTACATTTTAATTCTTGTAACAGAATATCTCAGGCCGGCTAACTTTGTAAAGAAAACAGGCTCATTTTGCTCATTTTCGTAGGCTAAGAGTCAAAACCCAGCAGTGGCTGCTTTGGTAAGGGTCCCATCCAGACAGTGGGAATGTATCCAAGAGGAAAACACACAAGAAAGGATGGAGAGGCTGGGGAGAAGGCTCAGGCTTCCTAACCACTCACCCTAAAACTCCCTCCCGGCGCCGCACCTGTTTCCCCTTCTAGGGCATCAGCAGCACTCACCCGAGGGCCTGCCTGTAGACTCTGGTGTTGCAGATCTCCTCCACCAGCACACGAAACACTGCAGGAGCAAACTGCCTTCAAACCTTCACGGTGTTCTTTACTTAAGAGTGTGTCTGTGCTTTCCAACAATAATACACTTAGTGTTATACAGTCTGTCACATTTCAAAGTACATACGCCTAAGAGCTCTCATGTTTTCTTCTACTGGGTTTTAGGTTAATTTTTTTCTCATGATTTCCTTTTTTCTTCTCTTCTTCCTCCCCCCAACCTCCCCCCCCCCACCACACACACACACACACACACACACACACGTCTAAGAAAAGTTTAGGCTATGTAACCTTGGAACTTACTATGTAGAGCAGGCTGGCCTTTAACTCTCAGCAATCCACCTGTCTCTGCCTCCTAATTGCTAATATTAAAGGTATGTGCCACCATACCTAGCTAGCTGGTTTATTTTATTTTATTTTATTTTTTGAAATGGTTTCACCAGGTAGGTCTGGCTGTCTTGGATCTCAGTATGTAGACCAGGATGGCCTTGCCTGCCTTTGCCTCCCATGTGCTGAGATTAAAGGAGGGTGCTACCATGCCCCACCCTGGCTTTTTAAAAATACTGGAATCAATAGTTTGATTACTTCCTCTCATCTCTAGTGCTAGGGACTGAGTTAACACTGTGCACATACTAATCAAACATTCTGTCACTAAGCTACACCCTAAACCTTAGAATTGTCTTCACTTTGAATCATAGACCTCACATCGTAGTCTTTTACCCACCCAGTCCCTTAAACCCGTTGGAAAGTCTTTTCTAAATTGCTGAACCAAATGAAAGCTGAACAACAGGGACATGCTACTGCTCTTGACTGACAGGATGTTCATCAGTTCACCAAACAATGGACAAACAGGCACTGTAGAAACAGACAGAAGTGGGGAATGAAGTTTTATATATATATATATATATATATATATATATATATATATATATACACACATATATATACATATATATACATACATATATATATTATAGTTGTTAAAACTTAATAACCTATGACCATCTTTTCATTAGAAACTTTGGTCCTCTGAGTAGGAAACTGCATTGAAATCCAAAAAAATAATATCATAATGACTGTTCCATCTTATGGTGTCATCCTCAGAGTACGTGGAAGCTGAGAGTTCTTACAGTCAAGCCCTTCAGATGTGTCCAGCCTGTTTCCAGAAAGATCGATCTGTTCTGTTTTCAAATAGAGCTGCTGCAAGAATGAAACAGGTAGGAGCTGGTCACCTTTCCATAATTGCATGAATCCCAGTGCACCTAGCTCATTCATGATCTGCTGGTACTTCATAGGGTCATTTCTCTCCAAAACTAGTGCAAGCGTTTCAGGTTACTGTTCTTTCCTGCCCATGTACTTCCCTGATGAAGAGTGTATTGAGAGGCTAGAAAACTACTTAGAAGATGTGGCTCAGGCTCATGTTAACATTACTCACTAAAGTAGCAGGCCTAATACTTTGATGAAGACAGCCTGACAAGCTCCCCCTAACTAGGGCAGGTTAGTGAAGCAGGAAGCCAACTAGTGTACATCTCAGAATAACTGTACCTGCTGCTTTTAGGCTTCTGGGATTGTAAAGACCTGGAGGCACAAGGAACCACTAGTTACAACTCCAGCTAGGCTGGAGAGAACTCAGTGGTTAGAAGCACTGACTGCTCTTGTAGGGGTCCTGAGTTCAATTCCCAGCAACCACATGGTGGCTCAAACCCATATGTAGGGGGATGTGATACCCCCTTCTGGTGTGGCTGAAAACAGCTACAGTGTATCATATACATAAAATAAATAAATAAATCTTTTTTAAACAAAAAACAAGATAAAAAGATATTTGTTAAAAATATGAACACTGGAGCTAGGCAGTGGTGGCGCACGCCTTTAATCCAGCACTTGGGAGGCAGAGGCAGGCGGATTTCTGAGTCTACAGAGTGAAAACCAGGACTAGACAGAAAAACCCTAGACCACCCCCCCCCAAAAATATGTGTATATATATGTGTGTGTGTGTGTGTGTGTGTGTGTGTGTGTGTGTGTGTGTGTATGTATTAAGTAGCAAAATATGTGTCAGGAAAAGCTTTTTTGTTGTGTTTCGACAGGGTAGCCCTGGCTATCCTGGAACTCACTCTGCAGATCAGGCTGGCCTTGAACTCAGAGATCCACCTGCCTCTGCCTCCCAAGTGCTGGGATTAAAGGCATGCGCCAGTGCACTGCCACTGCCCAGCTCAGCTCTATATTCTTCATCTTTATACTCATCCTTGATGACCAGATCATAGCAATGCGCCCTTGTACCCTTGAGATGAAACTAGACAAATACATATTAATGTGATCTGTCATCTTTCCTTACAGGACAAGAAGGAGACGGCCATCACTGACTGCAGCAAAGGTAAAACTTCTGTTGAAAGAGCACTGCTTCAGTTAGAGAGACAGGCTGGGTGTATATTCAGGGCTGGGTCCCCTCATACTGGGGCTTTTGAAGAAGCAGCTTCGTGGGATGGCGTTTTCAGAGGGACTATACTATATAGGAGTCATCTTAGAGTAAGCGTGCTTTCAGGTGGATTTTTCAGCCTATTTCTTTACAGTAGTAAATACGTGAAAACATTTGAAGCGACTTTGGTATCACAACTCCGAGTATGGAACAGAATGCACCTCCCATAGCCTTCAGATTACCTGCCTTTGTGACGCATTGAGGAGCTTGGCTGCTGAATCCACACTCGCAGCTCTTTAGATGTATATATTTACATGTATACCTCACAGTCTGGGATCTACATATAGAGTGAACATGAAGGGTTTTTTTGTCTTTCTGAATTTGAATCACATTGCTTAATATTATGCTTTCTATTCTGTTCATTTTCCTGAAAATTTTTTTACAGCAGATTTCTGTATGTACCACATTTTTATTACCCTTTTGTCTGTTGATGGGCATCTAGTTTGGTTCCATATCTGTGGCATCGTAAATAGAGAAACAAACACTAATGTGCAGCTATCTCTATGGTAGGATGTGGAACTCTCTTAGGTATCCCTAGGAGTGGGGTAGCTAGGTTATATGTACAGTAGTTCTATTTTTAATTTCTTGAGGAACTTCCAAACCGAGACCCATAATGGCTGTATTAATTTGCACCATCACCAGCAATAAATGAGGGCTCTTCCCAGGGTACTTAGAACCCTTTTGTGAGATAACAATTTCTTTTCTTTTTACAGCAATTCAGTTAAACCCCACCTATATCCGTGCAATACTGAGGAGAGCTGAGTTATATGAGAAAACAGACAAACTAGATGAAGCACTGGAAGATTATAAATCAATATTAGAAAAAGATCCATCAGTACATCAAGCAAGAGAAGCTTGTATGGTAAAACAGATTTTAAAGTATTTTCTCAGACCAGGTGGAATGGTGCATGCCTTTAATCCCAGCACTTAGGAGACAGAGATAGATGGATCTCTGTGAGGTCAAATCCAGCCCGGTTTATTTATATAGCAAGTTCCAGGATAGCCAGAGCTATATAATAGAGACCCTGTCTCAAAAAAAAAAAAAAAAAAAAAGACCAAAAGTATTTCCTGTTTCTTTTGTTTTGTACCTAGTAAATCTTTTCGGTCTTTTCGGTCACAGTTAAATTCTATTTTTAGATTACCAAAATATATGGGAGATAGATCTTTGTAATGGCTACTTACTCACTGGGACTAAGTACCATTTGATCTCCACATATATGAGCCAACATGACAGCACACTCCTGTAATCCCAGAACTTGAGGGGAAAAGAAACCTAATTTTGGAACCAGCTGGACTATACAGAAAGACCCTATCCCCCAAAGTTAATTAAATAAATACGCTGTGTAAGCTTTTCTTTTTGCAGCAGTGTTATTTTGTTCTCTATAGGAAGTATATCTGTGCCACATGGTGCTTGGCTCCTGGGACGGTTAGAAGAAAGCACCACATCCCTAGAAATGAAGTTAATGGATGATTATGATCTACCCTTTTGTGTTCTTTGTCTGTTTGTTTGAGGTAGTGTCTCATTCTAGCTCGAGTTGACCTCAAACTCATCATCATCTTGCCCAAACCCCTTATTTTGGAGGTTTTGAGACTAAGTCTTACTGGCTAGGAACTCTTTCCTTAAGCAGACTGGCCTCCAGCTCCCAGTCATCCTTCTGCCTGTGTCTCAAAAGTACTGGGATTACAGGTATGTGCACCACAACTGGCTTAGTCACAAACTTTACCTGAGGTCTTCCTTTGATCTAGACATTGTTTCCACCTATGAATGTCATGGGGGCTGCTCAGCAGGTAAAGGCTTGCTGCCAAGGGGATGCCCTGAGTTCAGTTCCTAGACCCCACATGATGACAGGAAAAAGTCCAGCCCCAGAAAGTTACTTCCTGATCACCACACAGACACAGAGACACAGACATACACAAAAGAACTGAGAGCTAGAGAAATGACTGGTCATGAGTACTTCCTGCTCTTGCAGAGGACCCAGTTCAGTTCCCAGAATCCACTCAGGTGGTTCACAGCCACTTAAAACTCCAGCTAGAGGGTCCCACACTCTCTTCTGACCTGGCACAGACAAACACACAGAGAAAAAGAAAAAATAAACCCTTATTATTTTTTTAAGAGAACTGAGAATCTTGTCAGATTTAAATAAGAATTTCTTACCAAATGCTTGTTTCTACTTTTTTCTTCAGAGATTACCTAAGCAAATTGAAGAACGTAATGAAAGGTTAAAGGAAGAGATGTTAGGTAAGTTTGCTTCCGTTAATTTCTCTCTTGAGCACAACTGTTAGGAGACTAGGGTAGGACCATAACTGCTTTCATTTGCTTAGAGAACAGCAGTTCAGAATCTCTTTGATGCATGAATGTGTATTGTTTGACTTGTGTGTGTGTGTGTGTGTGTGTGTGTGTGTGTGTGTGTGTGTGTGTG
>JADRCD010139131.1:0-22239 GCA_019843815.1 Montemys delectorum | reverse complement strand
CGCTTAGGATATGTAGATAATATTAATTTTCATATTAAGATATTAAAGAAAATAAAAAAATAATAAAAAAGATATTAAGAAAAGGTAATTGTCACTTCCTGTTGTTTTTGTTGTATGAGGTGGAATTAGATTTGTGTGGATTTGTTGAAAGATTACTCTCTTGCTTCTTCTAGGGTGTAATTTTGCTCCTTATGTTGATATTTTCCATCTATTATCCTTTGTAGGGCTGGATTTGTGGAAAGATATTGTGTAAATTTGGTTTTGTCATAGAATATCTTGTTTTCTCCATCTATGGTAATTGAGAGTTTTGCTGGGTATAGTAGCCTGGGCTGGTATTTGTGTTCTTGTAGGTTCTGTATGACATCTGCCCAGGATCTTCTAGCTTTCATAGTCTCTGGTGAGAAGTCTGGTGTAATTCTGATAGGGCTGCCTTTATATGTTACTTGCCTTTTTTCCCTTACTGCTTTTAAAAATCTTTCTTTGTTTAGTGCATTTGGTGATTTTATTATTATGTGACGGGAGGAATTTCTTTTCTGGTCCAGTCTATTTGGAGTTCTGTAGGCTTCTGTAGGCTTCTTGTATGTCACGGACATCTCTTTCCTTAGGTTAGGGAAGTTTTCTTCTACAATTTTGTTAAAGATATTTACTGGCCAATTACATTGGGAGTCTTCACTCTCTTCTATACCTATTAGCCTTAGGTTTGGTCTTCTCATTGCATCCTGGATTTCCTTGATGTTTTGGGTTAGGAGCTTTTTGCTTTTTGCATTTTCTTTGACTGTTGTGTCAATGTTTTCTATAGTGTCTTCTGCCCCTGAGATTCTCTCTTCTATCTCTTGTATTCTGTTGGTGATGCTTGCATCTACAACTCCTGATTTCTTTCCTAGGTTTTGTGTCTTCAGGGTTTTTCTCTTTCTGATTTCTTTATTGTTTCTATTTCCATTTTTAGATTCTGGATGGTTTTGCTCATTTCCTTCACCTGTTTGATTGTGTTTTCCTGTAGTTCTTTAAGGAATTTTTGTGTTTCCTCTTTAATAGCTTTTAGCTCTTTACCTGTATTCTCCTGTATTTCTTTGAGGGTACTATTTATGTCTTAAGGTCCTGTATCATCATCATGATAAGTGATTTTATATCTGAATCTTGCGTTTCCAGTGTGATGGTGTGTACAGGACTGGCTATGGTGGGAGAATTGGGTTCTGATGATGCCAAGTGACCTTGGTTTGTGTTGTTTATTTTCTTACGCTTGCCCCCTGCCATCTAGTTATCTCTAGGGCTAATTCTGCTCTTGCTAATTCTGACTGGAGTCAGTCCTTCTTGTGATCCTGGTTGTGTCAGAACTCCTCAGAGTCAGGCAGTCTCTGTGACCCTGTGATTTTGGGATCCTGTGACCTTGGGCTTGTTAGAGCACCTGGGAGTGCAGCAGCTTCCTCTTAGTGTTGTGGGACTGGCTGTAGAGCTTGTGCCCAAGTTCTGCTCAGGACACCAGCCCAGAGAGACCGGAAATAACCTGGGCCACTCTGCTCATGGAGTTCCTGTGTGCCTGGTCCTGCAGGTCCCAGTTACTCACAGTGTTGGGACAGATGTTGGGTCCCCCTCACCTCTGATCCTGAGAGTTTCAGAACTCCTGGGAGTGGAGCTTCCTCTGGGTGTTGTGGGAGTGGCTGCAGAGCTTGTGCCCAAGGTCCACTCAGGACACCAGCCCAGAGAGACAGGAAGGACCGTTTGTAACTCTTGTATCAAGTGTGAAGAAGAGGACTTTATAAGTTACTCTTTCTTTGAGATGAATGCTTTTCCAAGTTATCACAGCTAATGAACCAAATTTTTACCCTTACCCAAAGTCTGTGCCACCCTCCAAGCAGAACCATTGTTCATTAAAACAGTTGGTGAATGACTTTATGGATAGACTGTCTTAATACCTACACCATTTCTTAAATGAATGTAACCTGTTCTCTGTGGGCTGAGAATTCATTTCTTGGTGCAGCAGAACTATCAACTCTCAGCTACTAGGGAGGTAAAATCCTTTGGTGATGTGAGAGTCATTGAAGTATACAGCCTGATTACAATGAAATCCAGTGTCTAAAAATTGTTCTTATTTTGGGCTTGTACCACAGTAAGAGCCAAGAGTTTAAACTCTACTAAATACAAAACAAACAAAAAAACTTTATATATTTATGTTCATTTAGGAAAATACCAGTAGTAATGTATTATTTTGAAGTATACAGTTAATATGTTTGGAGTTATTTAAAATTTACATTGAGAACAATGTATTTTCACTATTGCTGTAGATGAGCATCTACATAAGACTGTTAAATTGATTGTTGTTTTATATCAAACAACTTTTATAATACTTATTTGTATTGTTTTAATATTTTATAAATTTTAAGGAATATGACAAAAAATATTGTAGGTATTGAAGGGGGGGTCTCTGGGAGGAGTGGGGGTGCAAAAGGGAAACAAGAATGTGATTTAATTCTATTTACTTAAAATATGTTTTTAAATGTTAACAAATTCAAATAAATTGAAATCATGTAACTTTTCTCATCATAATGCAATAAAAGTTAAAAAAAAGTAAAGCTACATGCCCTTACTTTCAGTGATAGAAAAAAAATGAAGCTTTTAGAGACATTTGCTGCTCTCTCTTGCTAGAAATGTAGTAACCAGCCACAGCCTGACTTAGCATTCTTCTCTGGAATCCCCCTTGCTAAACAATTTAGGCCAGTACTTTTGAATTAAAGTTCCCAGGACATAGGGAGAAAGAAACCGGATGGTCGGAATGTAATAAGGACAGCCTCCAGCTCCCCTACTTTTGAAACTTTGTGAACAAAGAAGTCATTGTTAGTACTTTTGCCAGCACTACTGTCTTCTACACTGATGCCAGAATGACTCAGTGAGCTATAAACACTTCGGCCTAGGAATCTTCGAGCCCACTGATTTCAGACTTTTCCACATTCTTCCTGCACACCAATTTCAAAGGCCTAGGTGCTAGCTTTTGGTATTAGTTACTTCTCTTTTTCATAGTCGTGACAAAATACTTCACAATGAGCAATGAAGGGTATATTTATTTTGGCTGACAGTTTTTGTGATTCGGCAATAGTAGTGTGAGATGGCTGGTCACACAACATCCTGTCAGGACACAGAGCAGTGGATGCTGATGTTCAAGTTATCTCCTATTTTCTTTTCTTTAGTCTTGAGACCTTGGCCTATGGGATGGCAACATCCAGGGTGGATCTCCCTTTTGCACTTAGGCCTCTTTGGAAACACATCGAGAGACAGCCTAGAAGTAGGTTTCCCAGATGATTTTAAGTTCCCAGTGAAAATTAACCATAGTAATTACCTTCCTAGTACTGCATGTAGTAGCCAAGTAGCCATGTAGACTCACTGCTATGACCCATTGCGTGGCCATTTCTGACCTCTGACCTTGGGATTTTGCCTGTACAAGACTACCATTTCAGGAGCACTGAAGCCAGAATTGTAGCCTGTGCCCTCTGGGAATGGACCTTTAATCAGCATAACACCCTTGATTTTTGTGTTGCTCACATGTACATGTATTCCAGTGGTTTCTAGTATTTCTTTCTTTTTTGGTTGTTTGTTTCCTGAGGCACAGTAGCTCAAGCTGGCCTGGAATTCACAATTTAGGACAGATTGACCTCAAACTTGTGGTATCCCTGCTTCAGCCTCCCAAGTGCTTGGGATTACAGGAAGTGGTACCAAGCCCAGCATGGATTTAATTCTTTTAGGGGGTTTGTTTAAAGGACCAGTGTATGGTATATGTATCATGAGTCTTTGAAAATAACTTGTCTTCTGAACCCTTATGTAACAATGGCGAGGATGTAAACAGTATAACCACTATAGAACTTAGAGCAATTTCTCAAGCTAGAAAGAGAACTGTGCTCAAGCCATAGACTCCAGGGTATGTATTAAAGGGATTTAAATCATATTTAACCACATCACAGGGACACCTGAATATCGATGTTCATTGAAACACTACTCATGAAAGTCAAGGTGTACAGCTAGCTTAGATTACGAGCAACAGGCAGACAGCGAGGAAACATGTATGGATATACAATGGAATTTTATTTGCTTGTAAATAAGCAAAATGATGTTGTCTGCAGGAAAATGGCTGGAACCGGAGATCACTGTGTGAAGTGAAATAAGCCAGAAAAAGGATGGCCATGTTTGTTTACACATGGGATATGGATCTCTATTTCTATGTTTATCTGCATGTGTGTTTTTATGTACATATGTATCTGTCTGTCTATTTATTATCCAGACAAATGTATAGAAGGGAGCTCTTTCCTGGGATGGAGGGGAGTATAAAAGAGGGAGAAGGGAGATGAGAGGGTATGGTAGGGTGAATTTGAGTAAAACATAGCAATAGACAATAATGAAAATGTCTTAATGAAAAACCCATTGCTTTGCACATATAAATATAATAACTGATTATAAATGCAAGATGTGTTTTCTTCTTGTCTTAAGGTTTTATTGCTATGAGCAGACACTATGACCAAGGCAAGTCTTATAAAGGACAACATTTAACTGGGGCTGGCTTACAGATTTAGAGATTCAGTCCTTTATCATAAAGGTGGGAGTGTGGTAGCATCCAGGCAGGCATGGTTGAGGAGGAGCTGAGAGTTCTACATCTTCACCTGAAGGCTGATAGGAGAATACTGGCTTCCAGGCAGTTAGGATGAGGGTCTTAAAGCTCACACTCACAGTGACACACCTACTCCAACAAGGCCACACCTCCTAATAGTGTCACTCCCTAGGTCAAGCATATTCAAATCATCACATTGCTGTTCTGGAATGTTCTACCGTGTCTCTTGCATACTGGATAGTGGAGTTAGAAACCTCCAGATCCTTGGTCCATTCCTTGAGGTGTGGAGAGTGAGCAGTAGAAGTCTCCAGACAGAACTCTGGGTCTGTCTCTTTCCTCAGTTCTAACAGTTCTAACAGTTCTAACAGTTCTCTTTCATCATCATGAAGTTTTGTTCTGTGAAGCGGACACATGCAGAGTTGCTTTGCTGTCTGTTCCACCATGTCACGATGCTTGTCTCCTTTCTGAGAATTTGCATAGAAAAGTTTCAGTAGTTCCTTTGGCTTCCTCTGGTGACACCTTGGCTAGCAGTGTAAGTTCCACATGGATTACCACAGACTCCTGGATAATGTAGGTGAGAAGCGGTACCAATAGCCAGGGATGCATTCCAGCTTCCCCTAGAGATGTAGTTCTACTGGGCTGGGATCTCTTCTTGATGAAACTTCAAACCATTAGTCACAACAAACTCATTGGGTTGGTCTTGCTTTCCTGTGCAGGTGTGGACCCCATAGAGAGCAGTATCCTCAGAGAGTGCTGCACACTGTTGGCAGACTTTCCACTCAGCCAGCTTCTCAACCAGTATGGCTTCCAGGTCCACAAAGGCAGCATTTGGAAGGGCAGCAGCTGGTGCACCCTGCACAGCTGCGTACCGAGATCATAGCTTTGGAGGGACATGAGCAGTGTTGACTGTATAAGCCAGAATGGCTGTGGGTGCATCCTCACCCAGGGCATGTGGCTCTGGGGTCAGGGAACCACAGACTGGCTTGCTGAACATTGCGGAGGCTGCAGTACCCCTAGAACTTGTCGAGTATTGGTTTTGTTTTCATTTCTTACCATTATGTTTAAATCTATTTATTTAATATATTGACTAGTGTTAATTATAATGGATGAGATTACTCCATGAATAATGGAATTCCTGTGAAATGCACATGCACACCCCAGAAGCTGGGTTTGAACTTGACCTAGACATAAGCATTGCTCGGTTCCATGTTCTCCATATTGGTACTCGCTTTTGCCAACAGTATCACTCCTGTCCCTGATGACCTCCAGTCATGCCCTGAGAAGTAGCTTATGAGTAATTTCAGATGAGTCTCAGATAGAGCTTTATAGTTTCTTTATAACCCAACACATAGAAGTAAAGACACAGCAGAATGAATAAGACTGTATCCCCAGGAAGCTGCAAGTTCCCAGTTAATTATGAATACTTACTGTGAAGTGCCTCATGTCTTTGAAAAAAAAAAAACTCAGCACAATGTAGGCTATGGAGTGACTTTCTCAGTTTCCTTTTATAGCAAATTTAAAAACTCTTGAACGTTCTGCTTTTGTCAGAAACAGTCTTATTTATGAGTATTATAGTATGAGTTTTCTTTTAAAACTTATTTTATACGGGAATGCTTTACACTGTCATCAGCACTGATGGACTTTTAGTGTCAAGAGCCATCTATTGAGTACAAAATTGTCACTGTCCACGATGGGCTTAGAGTTTATTTATCCTTATTACATAAGATCATCATGAAGTGTTGAAGTATTCTCCCTCATTTTCATTATTGCTGTATCATCAGCTTTTCAGTTTTCAAGGTTCAATGCTTGGGTCAGCGCAACTGCAGTGTGGGTGTGGGCTTGCATGTATACCTAAGTCTTCAAGAGAATTTACTTTCAGAACAGGTTTATCCTTGCAGGGACACAGAGAACAGAGTACAGAGATCATTCATGAGCATCCTACCCTCTCTGTGTACACTCTTCCCACTAATGACATTACCTGACCCATACACCCCAGAGCAGTGACAATGCCACATTGTCCCATCATTGTCAGGCTAAATCCACAACAGACACTGGGCCATTTTAGTTGCATGTATCATGGATTTGTACAAATGTACAAAGCATGACCATTACTGTGTCACACACACTGCGTCCGTCCACTCCAAACCTCCTCTGTCCCAATTCACCCTGCACCCACTTCCCTCATGCCTGGTCCCACAGATGTCTGTCTTCATGATACCACAGTATGAGAATCATGGTATTCATGATTGCTTTTTTCCATTGGTATTATGAATTAGATTGTCTTTTCGTATTTTTAATCTCTTTTATTTCTTTCTCTTGTCTTATTTTCCTGGCTAAGATTTTAAAGACCATATTGAGTAAGAATGGCACACAACACCAGTCAGTACACAGGGTATTTGTTAGGACTTGGGAGATGGTTCACTGAGAAAGAGCCCTTGCTCTGCAAGTGTGAGGATCTGAGTTCAAATTCCCAGCATCCACAGAACATTCTGAACACCACTGTACATGCTGGTGACCCACACATCGGGAAGTAGAGAAAGGTGGCTGAAAGCTCAATGACTAGCCAGCTTGTGCTCCCCATAAAAACATCAGCATCACCAACAAGAACAAGGAAACAGCGAACTTCATGTTCAGTGGGAGACCCTGCCTCAAAGCAGTAAGGTAGAGAGTGATAAAAACAGCTGGTGACTTACTGTGGCTTCCATCTGTGTATTGGCTCATGCATCTATATACTCATGTGCATGTAACACACACACACACTCACTTACACACACAATCACATACAACACTCATTCACACACACACTCATACACAGACAGTCACATAGACATTCACATACATGCACATACTCACATATACATACTCATACTCAAACACTCATACACACACTCACATACTCATAACACACTCATACGCATTCATACACATACATATACACACTCACATACACATACACATGCACTGACACACACTCACACTCACCCACTCACACATTTACACATATACTTTTGCTAATTTTTAAATAAATTTTAAAAAGTCTAAATTTTTAAACTATTGAGGATAGAACCTAAGGTCATATGCATTCACTATGCGTCTACACAATTCATTTTTATAAATGTGAATTATTTCTTTAGTATATGAGTAACAAAGACCTCTCTTTAAAAGCCACCTCCCTTATTTTTACATTATTTCTGTTTGCTTGGGGTCACCTTATTCCTGTTGGCTCTCATGTTAGAAATCATTCTTGGGGTCTGTCCCTCTTGCTTTTATGTGCAGACTCTATGACCGACCATTCCTTCTAAGTTCTCTCCCTTCTGAGCCAGTCCATCTGGTCATGTCCTCCTTTCTGCTGTCAGATAGCCACAGCATACAGCCCACACCAGGAGCTGTCCCTAGCTTACCTTGGATTTCCCTGACCCTTCCACAAAGCAGCCTTGGTCATGGAGGTTCAGATCCCACCTGCAGCAGGCTGCTTCCTCCTGCCTTCCAAGCTTCGTGCTAGCCACAGCGCATCTGGCAGAGGAGTGTGGCCTGTATGCACTTAACTGAAGACTTGGTCCCCAAAGTTCCAGCTCCCACAGCTCTGCCCTATGGTGTCTTCAGACCCAGCCAGCATCAGACAGAGTAGAACCAGCTCCGCACCCCCCTGGGGTGGCTATTCCTTTTCTGGTTCACCAAGATGTTCTCCTTCATTTGTGCCCCCTGTCTTCAAATAACTTGTTTTCAGCCATCCTTCCATACTTGGAGGTAAGGGAGCACTTGAAATCTGAACTCAGAGCAGCACCTGTGCCAGAAATCCATGTGCTCCTTACAGATCTTTAGGGCAAACTCAAACACTATTTGAACATCCATGCATTATAGGGGAGATGAATCAAAGTGAATGAGAAAGCGCGAAATCCCGATGTCATATTAAATCCCCGTTTTTAGAAGGTATCATGAAGACAGAGTCTTTGCCATCCCTGGCAGGAAGAGGGACTTCTGGAGGGATTAATATGGGAGAAGTATTCTCAGAAATCCATGGGTCTGGCTTGCTTACCAAGACCCCACATAGATTCAGGGAAACCTATACTGATTCATCTGCGTATTAAGAGGGAACTGCAATGGCTGCAGAGCAACAGCAGGATTAATAGCTGGCCATCCAACATGGCTTTATTAACCCATTTGTTCCACTGTTCACTGGCATTGGTACCTAGACGGGATGAAGATAAAGTGGCTACAAGGACATTTAAAGGACTTTTGAGATTCCTCCGCCTTTTCCTTTGAGAGAATTTATAAAAGGCCGTGCCTCTATAAAGTGTTCACTCACGTAACGGACACAGACGTGTCTAATGTATGCTGAGCTAGGAGGCTCTGGGGAGCAGGAGGGAGGCTCAGTCATCTTTCCAGGCCATGGGTTTTTGTCGCATCTCACCTGTGCATGCTTGTCTGTTTTTAGATTCAGCCCCATTTCGTATGTATGTATGTATGTATGTATGTATGTATGTATGTATGTATTTATTTATTTATATTAGATATTTTCTTTATTTACATTTCCAATGTTATCCCCTTTCCTGGTTTCTCCTCCAAATCCCCCCTCCCCTTACCCCTGCTCACCAACCCACCCACTCCTGCTTCCTGGTCCTAGCACTCCCCCAAACTAGGGCATCCAGCCCTAGGACAAGGGCCTCTCCTCCCATTGATGACCGACAAGGCCATCCTCTACTACATATGTGACTGGAGCCATGAGTCCCTCCATGTGTACTCTTTGGTTCGTGGTTTAGTCCCTGGGAGCTCTGGGGATACTAGTTGGTTCTTATTGTTGTTCTCTGGGGATACTAGTTGGTTCTTATTGTTGTTCTTCCTATGGGGCTGCAAACCCCTTCAGCTCCTTGGGTCCTTTCTCTGGTTCTTCCATTGGGGACCCTGTGCTCAGTCCAATGGTTGGCTATGGGAAGAAGATACAGAGACAAAGTGTGGAGCAGAGACTGAAGGAAAGGCTATCCAGAGACTGTCCCACCTGTGAATCCATCCCATATACAGTCACCAAACTCAGACACTATTGTGGATGCCAACAAGTGCTGGCTGACAGGAGTCTGATATAGCTGTCTCCTGAGAGGCTCTGACAGTGCCTGACAAATACAGAGGCAGATGCTCTTTGGCCCATTTCTTGAAATTGTAAATCTCAATAAAAGCTTTGCCCCACATGCACCTAAGGTTTGCTTTTCTATTCTTCTCTTCCCTCGATTTCTTCTTCCTTCTCCTTTGTCCTTTCTTTTTTTTTATGCCCCTTTCCTCCTGCCCTTTCCTGCTTCTTTCTTTTCTCTTTCCATCTCCTGCTGCCTTTCCTCTCCCAACCTTCCTCCTCTCACCCTTCTGTCTTTCTCCCACTCTCTTCATATTCTTTTTTCTTTCATTTTTTCCTTCCTCCTTCAATTACTGCCTTTTCCTACCCCTTTCTCCATTTCTCTCTTTGATGTAAGATTCCTTCCTATTGATGGTTGCTTCTGTGATGAGACATCTAAGGAATGGCTGCTTGTCTAAATTCAGGCTTCCTGGGTCTAAGGGACCAAAGGAAATATCTCAGCTTCTCCCATCCCGTGCCTTAGTTATTAGGCTGGCAAGACACTCTGTGTGAAGAAGAGAACCCCTGAACACAGAGTTGAGGAGGCAGAGATGGATGGAAGCATGGCTAGCATTCATCATCCAAAAAGAGCTTTCCTTAATCAGCTCCTTGAGATCCAAGGCTTGGCCTGAAATCCTCCTTAACACTTTCTTCCACTGTTAGCTGCAGTTGCAGGAATTGTCAGTGGGTGGGGAGAGAGAGCAGGATTGAAGTAATGAGATGGTCTGCAAGGGTCTGTCAGTCATCACAGTGTGTCTGCAAGGGTCTACAGTAGTCACACTTGTGTCTGCAATGGTCTAAAGTAGTCACAGGTGTGTCTGCAAGGGTCTGTAGAAGTCACAGTTGTGTCTGCAAGGGTCTGTAGTAGTCACAGGTGTTTTTACAAGGGTCTACAAGTCATCCCAGGTGTCTCTTCAATGGTTTACAGTAGTCACAGGTGTCTGCAATGGTCCAAGTAGTCACAGGTGTGTCTGCAAGGGTCTGCAGTAGTCACAGGTGTGTTTACAAGGGTCAGCAAGTCATCTCAGGTGTCTCTTCAATGGTTTACAGTAGTCACAGGTGTCTGTAATGGTCTAAAGTAGTCACAGGTGTGTCTGCAAAGGTCTACAGTAGTCACAGGTGTGTCTGCAATGGTCTAAAGTAGTCACAGGTGTGTCTTGTGTCTGCAAGGGTCTAAAGTAGTCACAGGTGTGTCTGCAAATGTCTGTCAGTCATCCCAAGTGTGTCTGCAATGGTCTAAAGTAGTCAGAGGTGTGTCTGCAATGGTCTACAGTAGTCACAGGTGTGTCTGCAAGGGTCTAAAGTAGTCATAGGCATGTAAGAAGCTATCACCATCACTGATGAGTAGCCTGCAGATGGAGCTAGGGTGTTGGCATTCAGAACATTTGCGTCTCTGAACTCCATGGGCTTCTTCTCAAGGCTAGCCTGTTGACATATACCTGTTTCTTTGTCAACCCAGTGGTGTAGGGATGGCAGCTCACAGCACTGTGTACAGATGGGGACATGAAAATATGCAGGGTGAAGATAGCCTGGCCACAGGATTAGAGTACACATGAGTGACAGTTACACAGATGGCCTCAGGTCACAGGGAAAGAGGATCTTCATTCTCAATGATTCTCTATTTTATGGAAAACGAATGGTTTGGGCATCTTTCTTGTAAGATGCCTGTGAGGGTTGATATTGATTGTCAGCTTCCTGGGATCTATAGTCACCATGGAAACAAACCTCTGGGTACCTTTGTGATGGAATTTCTAGACTGAGTTAATTGGAACAGGAAGACTCACCTGAAATGCAGATGTCACTGTTTCCTGATCAGGGGTCCTGGGCTTAGTAAATAGAGAATGCAAACTGACACCATCATTCATCTTTCTCATTCTTGACCATGAACACAGCTCTGGTTTATGTGTCTGTCTACTACTCAGACACAATCCCTGGCTATGTGCAGTGATGGTTCAGCTGTTTGTGTCATTACCCAGAGTGGTAGCCTTATGGGTTAGAAAGATCATCTCTTTCCTGCGAGCATGGACACATGAGAGAAGACTTCCTGACTTTTATTTGGGACGACTCTCCATATTTATGCATACTCTGTGCTGCATGGTTGTGTGTATTGGGTTCATACAGCCCCTGGCCTCAGATAACCCCCTTCATGATGGCAATATAGCACATTTGTTTTCTCTGTGAATAAATGAGATCTAAAATTACCCAGCATCTGCAATTCTTGAGTTAACACCACCCTCCCTTGTCTTTCCCAGAGCGAAATTAGTTTGCCATTTATGCCTTTTGAAATATCTGTAGACATGCTTTTCCCTGAGAGTAAATCCCCCGCTTTGTAGCATTATGTCCAAAAAGTATTTTATCATTTTGATAGGTGTGACTGAATTCAATCCAGCTTAGTTGGGTACTGTGGAGCATTTGACTTTGAGACTGAGGTACAAATAATATGTACAGTCCTGGGTTGTGTTAGAGCTTTTCTAGGACCCTGTTTTAGCCACCTGCCTGCAAAAACCTTATCTATTACCTCTGGCCATGGAATCAATAAATTCCCAAACCTCTTGGTGTAACGGGAAGTCACTGGGTAAAATGTGGTGTGCTGTTTACAGCCTCAGGCTCAGGTCTTTGCTTATACACTTTTGTTGAATTTCTATGAAACAGGTAAAAGTTTCCCTACCCCTAAATTTAACTAACTTTATGGAGCTTTCAAATATACATTAATATAGAGCAACAGTTTAAAACATATTGAGAAAAACTGGTATTTTTGTTAAAATACCTATCTGACACAGAAGCAGTGGTAACAGCTTCACTAAGCCTGTGAGTGTCCCTTCCTGGGCATTTGACTGGCAGATCAGATAATCACACAAATATATGTGTGTGTGTATATATATGTATATATATGTGTGTAAATTATATATATATACACACACATAAATAATTTCAGCCAAATTTCCTCTCCCTTTATTTTTTATTATTTATTTTTTCATTTTTATTGGTTATTTTATTTATTTACATTTCAAATGTTATTCCCCTTCCCAGTTTCCCCTCCACAAACCCCTATCCCCTCCTCTGTCCCCCTGCCTCTATGAGGGTGCTCCCCAATCTGCCCACCCACTACTACCTCAGTACCCTAGCATTCCCCTACCCTGGGTCATCGAGAATCAAAACAACCTTGAGATTCCATCTTACACTAGTCAGAATGGCTAAGATCAAAAACTCAGGTGACAGTAGATGCTGGATGTGGAGAAAGAGGAACACTCCTCCATTCCTGGTGGGATTGCAAGCTGGTACAACTACTCTGGAAAGCAGTCTGACAGTTCCTCAGAAAATTGGAAATAATGCTACCTGAGTACCCAGCTATATCACTCCTGGGTATATATCCAAAAGATGCTCCAACATATTAACAAGCACACATGCTCCACTATGTTCATAGCAGCCTTACTTATAATAGCCAAATTTTTAATTTTTGATTAGTATTTATAGTACACACACACATTAGTGGAGTTCAGACTGGTAGTCTGATCTTCCCCTGGCCTAATTTTTTTCTATAATTTGCAGCCTGAGAGCTCCTCTGAGCTCTCTTCCAGGTCCTCACCAGATTGTGACAGGATATTGGGAAATAGTCCATGGAATGCCAGAGTTTGTAATTCTAAAGCTGTTTGTATCCTTTTGAGAAGTGAAACAAAATTTTTCCTCTCCACCTGTGTAAACTGGACTCATTTACATTCTTGTCTGATAGAACACTTTGCAGTAATGTCTAAGGATATTGACCACTACAGGCTGAGTGGCTTTGTTTTCCCTTATCTCAAGATATTCACTCTAGGGACCTTTTCTCTGGGACGCTCTCTTCCACACTCTGAGTAAGCCCAGAAACTTTCATGGAGAGGCTCATGTGGAAGAGACTGAGGTTTCTGACTGGTGGTCACCTGATGAGTACTTGTCACATGGGACACTGCAGTTACTCTATGGGTGCAAGTGATCTGCGAGCTCACTTGAACTGTGTTGACTCTTGGTGAGGGCAACCTGGTAGAATACTTCTTCAATTCATTGACTCTCAGCATAAGCACCCACAAGAGAGTGAGTGTCTAGGATCCTAAGGTTGAGTTCTGACTTTGGACTTGAGCTCTACCCACTGAGCTGTGTAACTCATCAGCTACAGGGAGAAGAAATGTTGGTTCCAGGTTAATCAGTCCTTGAGTTACTGTGTAGAGCTCCATTCTCAGGAGATCATATCATGGTGCAAGAAATAAAACACAATCCAGATAAGAGGTGCAAAGTAGGAATGAGGCCTGGAGTAGTCAAGAGAGTTTTGGAAGTTACAGTGGATGCCAAGGGCAGAACCGTATGTTGGCTTTTGGAGGGTCTAGTGAGCCCCAGCTCTGGCTCTTAGCAACTGCTGACCAGAGGAGTTCAGAAACAGGAAATGGTGCTTAGTGCATCTGAAGGATGAGAGGGCGTCAGGTCCTCGTGTTCAGAGTCTACTGTGTTTGATTGGAGAAGACAGCTGAGGGTTGTGGACTGAGGCTCAGACAGCCACAGTGATGTCTGGTTTGTTTTAGTTATGAAACCCCCAGGGATCTGGGCTCTGTCTGTCCCATGGTCCTCTTCTTCCAGCCAATGGATGTAGAAAGAGGTAGGAGACAGGTATGCACTCTACCTCGGGCAGAAAGAAGTACTCACTCTTTCTCCCTCTTTGATTTGATAAAGGCCTCGGACCTGGCTGACAATCTCTATTCCACAAGACATTTTGTATGTAGGTTGGGAACTTCATTTAAAGAGTTCTTCCTTCCTTCCTCTCCTCTCCTCTCCTCTCCTCTCCTCTCCTCTCCTCTCTCTCTCTCTCTCTCTCTCTCTCTCTCTCTCTCTCTCTCTCTCTCTTTCTTTTTTGAGACAGGGTTTCTCTATGTAACAGCCTTGACTTTCCTGGACTCAATTTGTAGACCAGTCCGGCCTTTAAATCACAGAGATCTGACTGCCTCTGCCACCTGAGTCCTAAGCCCGGCTACCACTATGACTGGCTAGAGACTCATTTCTAGGCCTTCTTCCTGCTTATTGTTCATCATTGGTCACCAATAATGAAGCAGATTGTTCTACATACACACACATGTAAGGAACACTAAGTAGACACAGAAGAATACATACATATATATATGTGTAGTGTATGTCTGTATGCGGGATGACCACTGGGGTCAGGTAATATATCAGGGGGAGTTGTCCCTGGAGAAGACTGAGTTTCCCTCTCTCAACAGACAGTAGTTGCTAGCTCATAATGTAGGAGTTAGGTCTCCTGTATTTCCCTCTTCTCTGTGGGTATGTCAAATGGTTCAGTTCTTATTTAGACAACATTATTTTTGAGATTTCATGGGTGCAGCTTCCCCCTTGATATAAATATAGAAGACACTATCTTGAATCAGGTGTCCTGGTCCTCTGGTTCTGACAACTTTTCTGTTACCTCTTCTTCAAAGTTCTATGAGTCTTAGGTGTAGGAGTTGCATTGTAGATGTAGCGACAGGAGTTGGGCACCACAGTAAGCATTCTTTCCTCTTTGAACAGTTGAACATTTCTATAATAGTTTCCGTTTGTACAAAAAGAAGCTTCCTTGATGATCTGTGAGAGCTACACTTACCTGTGAGTATAAAGGTAAGTATCAGAATGTATCAGAATACATTTAGAGATAATACTGGTTTAGGAAAGGATTAGTATAGATTTTCCACTAAGATCCATGACCTTTCCAGTCACAGATAGTTGGATAGGTTTTTAGTACTAGGCTTGAATTCCCTCCTACTGAGTAGAAGGTTGGTTGCTCCTAAAATATATGTGCCACTGTTACATCCTTGGGGATATTTTGCTATGCTGGTTGCTATTGATTACTTTTCTTTCTTAGCAGCTTGAATAATGCCTTTGGATACTAAAGAGCTAGCAGATGTGGAAGAAGCTTCCAGGTCAGTTGCAGCTCTACTCTACCAATTCTTGTGTCTAAAGTGTCTGAGATATTCAGCAATAGGGTTTTACTTCCAAGTTCATGGAGGCAACAAAGGCAATGGCAATAACCTATATTGTTTTAGGAGTCTATTTAATTCACCTGACTGACAACTTGAAGAGAGGTTTCCTATGCTTGTGGCTAAGATTTAAGACTTAGATAGCTGCATGATATCCAAGGAGCAGAGAGGGAATGTTGTGGATACAGGCTGCTGTGTTATTTCTGTCCAGTGACTCAAGGTGTTTTGGTGCACGGAGCCATTACCATTTGGGTTAGTGAAATGAATGATCAGGATAGATTTCATAGTAGCCATCACTCAAAAACTTCTTGACTTTCTTGGAATCATCTAGGAGTTTGATTAATATTTCTGCTTTAGTATTTCCATTGGTTCTTTTCCCCTTCCAGAAGGAAGAGCATTCCCACATTCAACTTGGAAGCTGATGAAATGTTTATGGAAGAAGAGTGTGAAAAAAAATAATGTAAGTATCTTCACATTAAATTATTTCATACTGAACCTTAAAGAGACTCCTTAGCTCCCTGCTCTAAGAGTGACTGAGAGGCTGGACCAATGAACCAGAAATGTGGACATCTAGAATTCAGTTTCTGTGTCACATTCTCATTGGCTGATGTCATTGTAGCATATGGCCCATGGGGGCTGAGAAGACAGATCTGCCCCATGCATCCATCTGTCCCCACTACATGTGGTTCAATAGCTCTTTGGTTCTAGCCTTTGTCACTGGAATAGAGTCTCTTTCTCACAGACTATGACTCTTTTAGGGTTGACCATCACCGGGGATTGGGTAATCTATTAGGGGGCTTGTCTGGGAAGATTAATTCTCCCTCTTTTAGTAGTCATTAATTATCTATTGCTCTTCATGGAGGGGTGGAGCCTTGTGAGATTTCTCTCACCCACCTTGGCTTGTCAGCTGGTGTCATTGTATAGCTCTCTCTAGGTGATCTTATTATTAAGATTTTTATGGGTGCTGCTCAGTGTCATATACAGAAAACATAAACAGATATCCTAGTCCTCTGGCCCTTACAATCTCTCCACCCTGCCCCCACTTCCTCAATGGTCCCTGAACCTTAGGTAGGTTGGGTTGTAGATGCATCAGCTGGGGCTGGGCTCCCTATAGTCACTTGTTTTCTACATTAAAAACCAGTTGTGGGTTTCTAAGATGGTCTCCATGTGCTGCAATAAGAGGCTATTTTTTTTTTTTTAATGTTAGAATAGGAATGCTGAATGGACTTGGGAATTGTAGTGGTTTCGGAAAGTGGCAGTAATAGATTCTTTTCTAGGTTCCATGGGCTCCCGAGCTATGGGCACTTGGTTAGGTTTACAGTTCCTGGCCTCAATTCCCTACTATTAAGTGGATCTTAAGTTCAGTATGGTGGCTTTTCATTTTTCTGGAGATATGATTGCATTGTTTTCTTCTTGGGTACATCATGATTCGTAGGCTTTGTGGCTGGGTATGGCTGGGTACTTTTTTCCTTTGGAAGCTTGCATAGCACCTTCCAATGCTATGAGAGTTGTTATTTAGGGAAGAGGCTTCCAGGCAGGTTCTGGAGAGATTCTATGTGACACCTGATTTTTTTTTGGGGGGGGGGTTCGAGACAGGGTTTCTCTGTGTAGCCCTGGCTGTCCTGGAACTCACTCTGTAGACCAGGCTGGCCTCTATCTCAGAAATCTGCCTGCCTCTGCCTCCCAAGTGCTGGGATTAAAGGTTTGTGCCACCACTGCCCGCAACACCTGATTTTTAATTGTGGCTATTGTAGCTTCCTTCTCAACAATTGATTTAGACATTTATTTAATATTTATTAAGTGTTTTGCATGTCTGTCTATGCACCTTGTGTATGTCATGCCTGTATAAGCCAGAGGTTCAGTCCATTATCATCAAGATGGGAATATGGCAGCATCTAGGCAGACATGGTGCAGGTAGAGCTGAGAGTTCTACATCTCCATCTGAAGGCTGCTAGTGGAAGACAGACTTCCAGGTAGCTAGGATGAGGGTTTTATAGCCTACACCCACAGTAACACACCTGCTCCAAAAGGTCACACTTACTCCAACAGGGCCATACCTTCTAATAGTGCCACTCCCTGGGCTGAGCATATACACACCATGACACCCAAGAAGTTTGTTTTTTTGTGTTTTGTTTTTGTTGTTTTCGAGACAGGGTTTCTCTGTGTAGCCTTAGCTGTCCTGGGACTCACTCTGTAGACCAGGCTGGCCTTGAACTCAGAAATCCTCCTGCCTCTGCCTCCCAAGTGCTGGGATCAAAGGCGTGCACCACCACCGCCCAGC
This sequence comes from Montemys delectorum, assembly GCA_019843815.1. Taxonomy (NCBI): domain Eukaryota; kingdom Metazoa; phylum Chordata; class Mammalia; order Rodentia; family Muridae; genus Montemys; species Montemys delectorum. Next base: position 4,276 of record JADRCD010139131.1, on the reverse strand, counting down.
TCCAAGGAGTTTTTAATTTGGTGATATAATAGAAATAATATCATTATGTTTTCAGTCTCAAATAGTATCTCAAGACATATAACATGTTCAATATTAACTCCAGAAGTCAGCAAAGGCAGAGAGTAGTTCTGGTTGCAGATCCTCCTCCAGGAACCATAGTCTTGGGCTCATATAGAATAGTACAATATAGCTCCTGCATACTTTACTGTGAATTCATTATCTTAGGTCCAGTTGGATGTCTTTATCTTCATGGTGGAAGCCACGTCAAGTACACTGGGTCCGTGTCAAGTCCAGTGGCTTCCGAAAGCATGGCTAACTGTCTTACCCAGGATGCAGGCTCAGCAGATCGTGGTTGGTGAAGTTTAGGAAAGTACCCAGAACTGGTATTCCTTTGTTTTCAAATATATTTGTGAACAACATGATTGACTCCCCCAGGAGACTCTGAAGAATCTTATAATTTTAAAATAAAGAGATATTTGAAACTGGAGAAACTCAAAAGAAAGTCTCCAGGAATTTGAAACCCAGGTAGGCAAATAATGTTAAGTTCCCACTGCACTGGACAAGCAGGCTCGGAATTATCAGTCCTCTGCACAGAGGAGATAAGAGTAAGATTCATAACTGTGAGTTGTTTTTTTTTTTTTTAAAAGAAAATCTCAATGTTTATAGACAGAACTTCTGATACTGACAAAGCAAGGTTTTCCCACCTGCTGTGGCTGGAATGAAGGTTAAGAGAACTCTCCAGATAATTAATGTCTTATAAAACTGGTCCCTTGAGGAGGGTTCAGACTGGAGCCATTGTCCTTGTGAAGACATTTCATCATGAAAGTTGGTCATTGAGAGAAAATTGCTATTGTTTCCCTACGCTAGGTAGTTCATTTGAATGCCCAAGGGACACCAGGCCACATGGATGGATTTTTACTGAGTCCTTCATGACAGGCTGCCTTTCCAGACCCAGGCAGGCCCATGTTTACAGTCACAATGATCCCACTGAACCCAGGTCACCAGACAGTGAACTCCGTCATCCATCACCACCAGCATCTGCCAAGGAGAAGTCCAAATTCAGTTACTAAATTAAGTTGCATTGTCACAAAACAATTCATATTTATCTAAACAGCACAGGGTGAGTTATCTAAAAGCCCACACACCAAGTGAGTCACGCTGCCTCCCAGAATGTGATAAATGGGTCTTTGGAGGCTCAAGAAAACAAAACAACATTAAAGAAACAAACCCTTTCACTTCAGGCTTCAAATAGAATACAGATCTTTATAATTTTTATGAACATAAAAGGTATAAATGAAGAGATCTGGCATATTAGTGTTCTGCTTGAGCTAACAGAAGATAAAGACATTAATTAATTATACACGATTTTTACTTAAACAGGTGAGAATGGCCTTTGCTTAATTTTGAACCTATCAAGGAATGATGCATAGTTTATGCAGAAACAATGATGGTCCTGTGGCCAGGTTGCTGTCATCATCTCTAGAGTGAAGGGCTGGAGAGATTGAGGCCCCAGCACAACAAGCATTTCTTCTAATACTTCCCTGATGTGTGATTTCTTTTTTGTTAACTGGACATGTCAACAGATCTTCTTCTTAAGACTGAAAACCATTGCACATTGGATGCTTCTTAAACAGCGTTGTATTAGACTACATCTCTGGATATGAGTCCTAGGAATCACCCATCTGTTATTTATCTTTTCCTGTGCCCTGATTTAGCCCAGCGATCGACAGACCCACTTGGTGGTCATGTGGCAAACATTAAACCACAGGTGCTCAGTTTCCTACCTACACATCGGTTTAACACCACAAAAGACATCAGGATCCTTTGCCAGCCATAGAAGGTTCTAGAGAAAGGCCAGATGGGAAGGAGGCAAGGCTCTCTCCTCTGTTCCCAACCCGAGCATGTTAAGATGGTAGTCTTCCCATAGAAAGAGCTCATCATGACACAGCACAGCTTTTTGTTTTCTCTAGTTCTTGTGTGTGCCTTAGCACACCTTTTGCAGAGATGACAGCACCTTAGAGGCCTAGAATGTGGTTTGTAGATGCTTTCTTTGTGTTCCTAGACACAACTGGAGCCATAGTTTCATCTCATGAGGCATTTCTTCCAAGCTTTCTGGTATATAAACACAATGGACTATATTATTCATGCATAAAGAAGAAAAAACATATTTTCAGAAAAATAAATGAAAATTGAGATTGCCAACTTAAGTGAAATAAGACATAAAGACAACATACACTTCCTCCCTCATGTGGTCTTACAACTATTGTGAGTTCAGTTGTGAGGCAACTGCCACCCTGGATCTGGAAAACCCTCTTTCTTTGTAGCCATATACTGCCTTGAGCTCTTACACATTTTTCATACCGTCTTCTGCAATGATCCCTGAGCCTTGTGAGGAAGGGTGTGATGTAGATGTCACATTTAGGGTTGAACATTCTGTAGTTTTATTCTCTGCACCATGACCAGCTGTGGGTCTCAGTGTGAATTGTCTTCCAGTGCAAATAGAAGCTCTTCTAATAAGGAATGTGAGATATAGCGGCCTATGGATATAATGATACATCATTAGGAGTTGTTTTAATACTGTGCCGGTTTAGTAAAAGCAATAGTAGTAGGTTCTACCCAAGGGCCTGGTATGTCTAGCCTCAGGTTATTGGTTTGATTATGGTGCCAAGTATGAGTTTCACCCTGTGCAGTAGGAGTTAAATCTGACCAGAAAGTGGTTGTTTATTCATGTGCCGTTCATACCACTATTACACTGGTGGGTATGTCTTTCTGGTCTGATCATTATGGTAGCTCACAGTGTTCATAGCTGGGTAAGATGGATGATGACTCCTCACCATCTGGTAGCATGCATGGCATCTATCAGCACTGTGAAAGCTTGCAGTTAGAGTTGAAGCTTCCAGGAGAATACATCAACAATGTGGCAAACATCTTCTTTTGGCTACAGTTGGAACTCATTAGAAATAAATGGTAAATGCAGAGAGAATGCTCTGTCACCATGTGTCTCAGTCATTTGTCTCATCGAGATCTGGGCACAGGCTTTGAAGTGCTCACTGATGTGATTTATATAATGGCCATTTGTTCGTTGATTTGATATACCTAACAAAAAATGGTGCTTGATAGCTGAATCCCTACTGAAAACAAGACCAGGTTGGCATACACATACCACAGGCATCAGGCGCTCTTACACTCACTAGTGAGTATCTGTGATGGCTGTCACATAGCTGAGAAGGAAAGCTGTCTGTTGTGTCACAGGGATTCTAACCAGAGTCCTTCTTATCCCTCAGTGTTCTCATCATAACAAATAGAGCTTGGACGTTTTGGCTCATGAACTTTCCAACAGTTCTTTAATGATTTATCTGTTGGTATTTAACATGATTTTAATTGCCATATTGGTGCTGTGAGAAGAGCTGGCCAAGAGTGTCCTTGTCATGCATATTGTTTTTGAGTCAGGATTCTTTAGTCATGTGCCTATTAAGACACTTTCCCAATACTTTAAATAAACATTTCAATAAGATGATAGGACATGGCTCAATCACCAGTTATATGATATGTGAATTATATAACAAAATTATATCAGTAAATATAAATATAATATATGTGGTCTGGAACACATTACTATAGGCTCACCTCTCCTCAGATCACAGTTTAGGTGAGAGGAAGGGAGATGGCGGTGGAGAGACTTTTAGCTTCACTTTCTGCCAGCTGTTATTAGTCCTACTTACAAAGAACTAGACCCTGAATGATTACCTAACATCAAACAATTTTCAGTGATAACTTGGATAATATGTCATTTTAATTTAATATTATTTATATAATTCTTATCCCATTCATGTATTTTTAAGTTTTTATGTCCACTGGTGTTCTGCCTGTATGTATGTTTGTGGAAGAGTGTCAGAAGCCCTGGAAATGCAGTTACATGCATGTGTTAGCTGCCATTAGGGTGCTGGGAATTGAACCTAGGTCCTCCAGAAGAGTACCCAGTGTTCTTAACTGCTAAGCCGTCTCTCCAGCCCCCATCCATGTATTTTATTTAAAAATATTGCAAAAGTGAAATGATCAATACTTTGCTTGAATTTAATAGCCAGACTTAGAATCCTTCAGTTGTTCTTTATTATGTATGTTTTTCTTCCTCATAGACCATTCTGGGCTAGTCATGACTGCAGGAAGTTGCTTACGGAGGAATGGATGGAGCTGGCCTCCTCTTTCCTCTGTGCTCCTTATTTTCTAGGATGACATAGAGATAAGATGGCTTTATTTATTTATTTATTTATTTATT
>JADRCD010139128.1:0-20857 GCA_019843815.1 Montemys delectorum | reverse complement strand
GAAGGATGGACAAGCATATAGCTATCTCCTGAGAGGCTCTTACAATACCTGACTAATACAGAGGTAGAGGCTCACAACCATTCATTGAACTGAGTACACTGTCCCCAATGAAGGAGTTAGAGAAAGGTTCTATGGAGCTGAAGGGTTTGCAGCCCCTTAGGACGAACAACAATTACTAACTAGTACCCTCAGAGCTCCCAGGGACCCAACCACCAATCAAGGACTATACAGGGTGGGACTGAATGTTCTGACAGCATGTGTATAGTAGAGGACTGCAAATTTGATCATCAGTAGGAGGAAAGGACCTCGGTCTTGTGAAGGTTCTGTGCCCCAGTGTAGGGGAATGCCAGGGCCAATAAGTGGGAGAGGGTGGGGTGGCAGGCATGGGGAGGGGGGAAGCAAAAGAAGTTTGTTCTTGTTGTTTTTGTTTGTTTGTTTGTTTGTTTTTTGGAGGGGAACCTGGGAAAGGGAAAATTTACATGTAAATAAAGAAATTATCTTAAAAAAAATAAAATAAAATCTGAATTAATGAAAAAAAATCATTTTTTTATATTTTCCAATTTTGTGGACTACAAGTTTTTTAAATAAGACTTAATGATGTTTTGGATTTCCTCAGTGTCTTTTGTTATGTCCTGTTTTCATTTCTGAATTTGTTGATTTGAATAGTTTCTCTCTGCCTTTTAGTTAGTTTGGCTAAGAGTGTGTCTATCTTATTGATTTTCTTAAGGAACCGCCTCTTTGTTTCATTGATTCTTTGTATTGTTCTTTGCTTCCATTTAATTGATTTCAGTCCTGAGTTTATTTCCTGCTGTCTACTCTTCTTGGGTGTGTTTGTTTCTTTGGACTCTAAAGCTTTCAGGTGTGCTGTTAAGTCCCTAGTATGAGATCTCACTAGTTGTTTTATGTAGGCACCTAGTGCTATGAACTTTCCTCTTGGTACCACTTTCATAATGTCTCATAAATTTGGGTATGTTGTACCTTCATTTTCATTGAATTCTAGAAAGGCTTTAATTTCTTTCTTTGTTTCTTCTCTGACCCAGTGGTCATTGAAGAGAGAGTTGTTCAGTTTTCATGCATTTGTAGGCTTTCTGTTGTTTCTATTGTTATTGAGGTCTAGCTTTAATCATGGTGGTCTGATAAGATACAGGGGATTATTCCAGTTTTCTCTTATCTGTTGAGACTTGCTTTGTGACTGAATATATTGTCAATTTGGAGAAGGTTCTGCAAAGATATTTTAGTTAGGGTTTATTGCTGTGAAGAGACACTATGACCAAGGCAACTCTCATAAAGGGCAACATTTAATTGGGGCTAGTTTACAGTTTCAGAGATTTAGTCCATTATCATCCTGGGAAGTATAGCAATGTTCAGGCAGACGATGTGTTGTAGGAGCTGAGAGTTCTACATCTTCATCTGAAGGCAGCAGCAGTAGACTCTCTTCCATAGGCAGCCAGGAGGAGGCTCTGTTCCACACTTGAGTGGAACTTGAGCATTAGGAGACTTTAAAGGCCACTCTCACAAAACCACACCTCCTCTAATAATGCCACACCTCCTAATAGTGCAGTTTCTCCCGGGCTTATTGAAACCATCTCAACAGGTATTTTAAGACACAATTGTTAAAGTTAAAAGGATCCAGTAGCCAGAATGGCTAAGTTGGAGTATCCCTAGAGAGCAAGCAGAGAAATTCTGCTGATCCTTGCTGTTGTGTGGGCCCCAAGAGGCTTCCCGGGGCCCATGTACATGCTCTTCTCTGCAGGTGTAGGATTGAGTTAGTCTCTGTCAAGGCCTTAGTTGGTACTCTCCTGCTCACTTGAGGTCTAACACCTGTGTTTGGCCTTTTCCCAGTCTGAACACTACTCACACCATCCTCTCTGCCAAAGGGAATACCCAAAGAGCAGCTCTGGAGAGGCAAGCACTACCTGGTACCATGTCAACTGTATCAGTGGCTCAAGAATAGTCATTTCCATTTCTAAGAATGGGAGCTGCATTCTGTGTGGACAATAAGGTCCTCACTTTTTTCAAAGCTGTAATTCCCCTCCTGTCAGACTGACTTCCCTTTGCTCATGCCAACCAGAGAGCAGAAACTGAGTTTATACCACTAAATGTTCGCATTCACTGAGGCTTGCTGAGGACCAAGCAGGTAATTGTAGCTTTCAGATATTAGTCCTGTTTAATCCCCAAGGCAATCTTCTATAGTGATGAGGACATAGGGATTCAGAGAAGTTAACAGCTTGCCAAGCTGGCTATTGAAGCCTTTAGAGACCTTTAGTTGGCCTTTAGAGACCAACTGTTTTCATTGGCTCCCCCACTGTCACCTGTCTCACGTCCTAGGACACCCGACAATCATGGACAAACCAAGGATGTCTGCTCACTGCTGGGATTTCAATCATTGCTCACTTCTCCAAGATGTGACCCCCACATGCATTCCTTCACAGAAGTGTCTGTCTCTTCACGTGTGATATTGGAAGAAAACCAGCCTCCAGCAGGACCACCATACAGACAAGACATGTGCTTAGAGCCACAGTGGGCAGGAGAGCCTCCATACTGGTATTTTTTTTTTCTCATATGGCCAAACTTTGAGCACTCCTAGACTGCAGGGCTGACTTGATCAGAGACCCAAGCTAGTTTCTCTGTGACTCAATATGCTACAAAACTAGAGCTAGAGGCCAGAGTTTCTTTACCTGGACCAGCCCCACTGTGTACTCTACAACTGGTTCACACCTCTTGACCTGACTGGCTGGCATATAGTAGGTTCACAATAAGCCTCTCTTAATAAACAACTACTTTTGTCTCATCCGCTTCTCCACAGTTCCTGGAAGGAGACAGCATTTTTCTTTCTTCTTCTTTGGCAAAGCAGCTGAGCTGATGGAGAGGCCCGGTGTGTGTTCAGCCATGATGATTTTTCCTGATGTAACATGAAGTAGGAGCAAATGAGAGAAGAGTCCTCTTCCTTGACAGGTATTTATGGCCGTGATCTATGGACAGCCTGAACACAGAGAAGCTCCATTAGTCATAATGCCTTTGGATCCTGAAACCTTAAGGTTGGGTAGCAGGGCTTTGGCTCCCCAGAGGAGACTTGTCCTTGGCTCACATGCCTTCTGCAGTTACGGCCCTGCCAGCCTCAGCAGCCTTGCCTGAGATTGCCCCCAGAACACCCTCCTGTCTGTCTGCAGGTTCCCACTTTCTGCTCAACAGAGAGGTCCCAGGCAATGGTGGGGCCCAGATGTTCGGGCAGGCTCTGCAGTTCCCGCTCCATTCCTAACAAGCATCGTGTTTCTTTGAGTAAAAGGTGTCCAAGTGAAATCATTTTTTCCATATTACTTTGAAAAGTTTATTTCATCAAGCATGAAAATGTTTAACAATATAGGTTTCTTTTTTAAATCACCATATTGAAGATGTTTCTCTTTTCCTCACCTAGGGGGGAGAACATGAGGATATTTAACTCTTTCCTGAGGGTTCCAAGTCACAGACTTGACATAAATAGTGCTCTGGGAATCACATGATGTGGGTGATTGGTCAAAAGTTAAAAAAAGATGTTGCTCATAGCCCCCACTTAGTGAGGTGACATGTTGGGTTTAGTCCAAGTGATGGTTGTAATAAAACAGAGCCAGCTGTGCTGCCAGGCCAGGCTTACACAGCCATCAATAATCCATTAGGAGAGCATGTGACAGGCTGGCAGCTTCTAGAACCATCATAGCTCCTTCTCCAGAGAGCCATATTCTCTGGAGGCAGCAAATGCTGATGGGAAAGTCCCCAGAACCCCCAGCAAAGCTTTTCATCTGTCATGACACACCTCCTCTTCAAGGTTCCCACTCCAAGTACCAGAATCAGATAGAGCTATGTTAGAACAACACTCCCCCACTGTTCCGGGAGGCCTAGGCTAAGCCAGTCTGCGTGGAATTTTGCCTAGAAGAGGAGAGATCAGAGTCACGTAGCAAACTAACACATTGTGAAATGAAGCTACTTTTCTGTTTTAAGTGTATCTGGGAGGCTGTCTACTGATAGGCAATATGGATCCTCACAGGACAAGAAGGCATTGGGAAACTGAGATTCACCATCCCATCCCCAGCCTGTGATCTCCCACAGTCTGAATCTCAGGCATCTCCGTGAAAGCTGCACGTGTTCAAGGCTTGGCTGCCCTTCTGGGGCACTAATGGGAGACAACAACAGAATGTTGATGGGATGGTGCTGAGGGAGGTCTTCTGGTCATTAGGAGCTTGTCTGTCCTTTCCTCCTCTTGTCTTGTTTTCTGGCCAGGAAATTGGCATTTTTGTTGTTCTGCTGCATGTTCTCATGGTATGCTGCATCATCCCAAGCCCTGAAGCAGAACCACGAACCCACTGTGAACTGAAGCCTCTCAAACTGGACTAAACCTGTCCTCTCTGTAAGCTAACTGTCTCAGATGTGTGTTACAGTGATGAAAACCAGTTGTCACACTGGTCATCTCTTTTTCTTCTCTGATTATGTCTAGTACCTGATGGCATTTCCAAGCTCTTCCCCAGTCACCCTTCCATATCAGCTTGAACATACCTTAGAATTTCAGGCTGTCTGGGAAACATCTAGGGGCAGTGTATGAGGAAGGCTACAGAGTTATTTATGGATAGTAAGAACAAACTGTTGTAATCTTAGCTCAACCCACAGAACACAGATTGATGACAGATCGCTGCAATAACATGAGGTTTATCGATCCAATGCGCATGGTCAATGCATGTGGGGTTGCTCATCCTCACAGGGAGAGGCAACCCCGAACTTAGAACTTTTATACCTTGCAGAGGGCAGTCCTTAGCAACAGGGCTAGCTGGCTTACTCTGGTTGGTGGAACATAGGACAAAGGATCTCATCAGGCATTGGTTGGCTTGCTCAGGGGGCTGTTTTTGGCTTAGTCAGCCAACTTCCCTATCCAGCTTCGCATCTGGCCTTGAAAAGTCCCTGGGAAGGGGCTGAGTAACTAGGTGGTAGGGGGATTGTCGTCAGCAAGGTCAGGGTGACAGCTTGTGGTGTTTTTTGAAATTCACCACAGGGAGGGGTTGGGGGGGGTTCTTTCAAGAACAGTTATTTCTTGTTTTGTCTTTACTTAGCTTAGTCAGAATGGCCTGGTCACTCTGTCTCAACATTCTGACCACCAAAACTTTGTTTTTACAGCATATCCTTGGCTATCTCTGGAACACAACTTCTTAGTGCTTCTCAGAAAACTTAGCCAAATGGTTGAAGCTCCTGCTTGCTACTGTAAAACTTTGTTTCTGCACTGCTTGCTGCTTTCCAGGAGTTGAAACATGGCTTCCTTATTTTACTATGAAACTATTTCTACATTCCCAGAACTTTGTTTTCCACTTTATTACTTCAGAACTTGACCGGTGTAAATCTGACCTGCAAACCAAGACACAGGAACTTGAAACTACTCAGAAACATTTGCAAGAAACAAAATTACAACTTGTGAAAGAGGAGTATGTCTCTTCAGCCTTGGAAAGAACCAAGAAGCTTCATGACACCCAGCAAGTTGCTTAACACAGTTAAAGAAACCACCAGGGATGTATCTGGTCTACATTCTAAGCTGGACCTTAAAAGAGCAATCAATGAGCACAATGCTGAAGCTCAGGAGAGCTTTGGCAAAAACTTTAACAGTCTGTTTAATAATATGGAAGAATTGATTAAGGATGGCAATGCGAAACAAAAGGCCATGTTAGATGCCCATAAGACACTGTTTGGTAACCTGATGTCTTCTAGTGTGTCCGCATTAGACACCATTACCACGATAGCACTTGAATTTCTCATGTCTATTCCAGAAAATGTGTCAAGCTTGTGTTTCTCAAATTTCTGATATGATATTGGAAGAGCAATCGTTAGCAGCACAAAGTAAAAGTGTGCTACCAGGGTTGAGGGATGAACTTGTGACCAACCTTTTCATTTCCCTGAAGACCATTGTAGCCCCTGGTGTGGTCTCCATCTTGAACATAAATAGACAACTACAGCACATTTTCAGGGCTTCATCCACAATGGCTGAAAAGGTAGACGATCAAAAAAGAGAAATAGACAGTTTTCTCAGCATATTGTGTAACAATTTACATGAACTCCGGGAAAACACAGTTTCTTCCTTGGTTGAATCACAAAAGCTTTGTAGAAACCTGACTGAAGACCTGAAGACAAGAAAGGAAACCCATTCACAGGAACTTTGCCAGTTAAGCAAAAGTTGGGCAGAGAGATTCTGTGCTTTGGAGAAGACGTATGAAAACATTCAGAAACCACTGAACAGTATTCAAGAAAATACAGAGGGGAGGTCTACTGATGTAATCAACAAAACAACAGTTCACAGTAAGAAAATTCTTGCAGGATCTGATGGATTATTACAAGAGCTCAGACACTTTAACCAAGAAGGCACACAGTTGGTTGAAGAGTCTGTAGGGCACTGCAGTTCACTCAGCAGCAACCTGGAGACTGTATCCCAAGAGATTACACAGACACGTGGCACCCTGAACACAAGCACAGTTCGTTTTTCTGAGTAGTGGGCATCCTGCTTAAGCAAGACGAAGGAAGAACTTCAGAACTTCATGGAGTTTGTAAATGGATGTTGTGAAGCTTCAAGTTTGGAGATCACTGAAAAAATAAGAGAACATACAGCAGCTATTGAGAACCAGCACAGCTCTTTTGTTGTTCAGATAACTTCTGATGAAGAAAAATTTAAAGCAGGAAGTCTGGAGCTTGATGAAACTATAAAAACTGGTTTAACAAAGCTTAATTGCTTTCTGCAGCAGGATCCGAAACTAGATATCCAAACAGGTATGACACCAGAGAGAAAAAAATTATTTCTATCCATCCACACTCGTGAAAACTGAACCACGGGAACAGCTCCTTGATCAGATGCAAAAGAAACAGCCCAAGGTACTAATAATGCTAAACGGCTCAGAAACTAGCAAAGAGACCAGTCAGGACATGGATGAAGAGAGGGAAGTTCTGGAACAGGGTATTGAAGAACTTTTAAGTCAAGAGACATGTGTACATACCAATGTGGATTGTTCTTCCAGCAGAGGTGTTCCACTTTTCCATAGCATAAAAAGCCACATGGAAAAAGACAAAGAAAACAGAGGCCTTAACCCCATGGAGAAGTGTAAAGTGGGAGCACTCCATCTCTAAGAGCAGATTGCCACTGCGCGCCTCCATAAACCTCTAGCTGATCTGAGGGTTACAACCTGAAACTCCACAGTCTGAAGCTATGTACAGATGAAAATGGGACAGACTATATGAGGGCCCACAGTAACTGTTGTTGAATTGAAAGTCTTTTTTATAATCCCTGTAGTTCACGTATGTAGTAAGCTGGGTGCCATTTGGGATTTACATTGAATAATGTATGTGTATTTCTAGCTTTTTATATAAAGAAGCTCTTCTGTAACAAGTAAGTATTTTTCTTGTATATAATTAAATACCAAATATATGGGGAAAATGTGAATACTTGGTGTACAGCATTAACTTTGAATGGAGTTGGTGGAAGGATCTGTGGGCAGAAGAAGCAAGCAGGATTCTCTGGAGAGTAGGACCCTGGCTGATGAAACACCAGGAGCAGAAGCAAGCAACCAGCCAATGGGAAGGAAAGGCCCACTCTGGCCCATCAGGATGACTGAGTCCATTGGAAAGATTGTTTCTATAACCTGGAGAGGAGTAAGTAGAGCAGTGGTAGGGGTGGGAGGGCTGTCACAAGGTCAAAGAGCTGCTTTGCTTATGGTTGCAAGTGAAGAAAGACAAGCAGTTAACTTTCATAAGATGAATCGGGGTCCGCTATTTGGGATTTGGCACAGACTGAACATGCAGGATCAAATTTTTATCTCTGGAGATATCCTCTGACTTTTTAAAACCATGATGTCAAAGAAAGGCCAGACATTAACGTAACCACAAGGACCCCAGAAAATGCATTTCACAGTCCTAGGGCTTTAAGAGCATCTATTTATCTAAATAAGGAGGGGCCTGTGGCATTGTAATCAAGTGGCTTTGCAGAATCCTCATGCCTTTGGCCTTTTGGGGGATTTTTCTATAAAACCAAAAGACACCACTGATTTTGCTTTTACTTTTTAAGCACAAATGGGAGCAAAATAGCACAAAAAGCCTGAGGTTCAGTGAAAGGAAGAACTTTAGCAACCAGTTCTAGATGAGAAATCCTTGCATGTATTTGTTTGTTTGTTCATTTTTGAGACTGGTTAGATTGGCTGGCCTGAAACTCCTCATATAGACCAGGCTGGCTTCAAACCCAGAGATCTGCCTGTCTCTGCCTCCCAAATGCTGGAATTAAAGGCATGTTGTCATTATACCTGGCTCTTTGCTTAGCAAATAAGGCACCAGCTAGATGCAGGCACAGGGATGCCACAGGCAGCCAGCCTCTTAGCACTGTTTAATGCCTGAAAGCCCATGTGCCAAAGAGTTTAGCTGTTCCTATACCCCATGCCAGGTCCTGTCCACATTTAAACACAGCTTGAATTTATTTACATCTCTTGGCCCTTGGGATAGTTATAAAAGGCATATTTTCTTCCTCTTCTTCTCCATGCCATATTCTTATTCTATATCTTGTTTGTTGTTAAGACAAAGTGGATCTGTGAGAATGGGGTTGGGGTCAATAAAGCCACGAGTCCTAAGCATTCAGTTAATAGAATCTGAGGGAATTAAAGGAGTAGAGAAAAGTCACCAATCAGAAAATTCTAGAACATGGTGGTTAATATTAACACTCAGTTTGTCAAGACTGAGAAATCTGTAATATACAAACCTCTGTGCATGTTCTTGTGGGAGTTCCTCTATTGGGGTTGGGGCTCCTGAAAGGAATAGAAAGGAAAAGGGTTGGCTGAGCAGTAACATTCATTTCTCTTTGCCTCCTGTGGGGATGGTGCCCCGAGCTACCTTGTGTTCCTGCTGCCACGCCTCCCTTGTCTTGATGGACAGTATCCTTCCACTCTGACCATAAGCAGCCTTTCCATCCATAAACTGCTTTGTCTGGTATTTGTCACATCAATGAGAAGAGCAACCAATATATGGGAGGGTAGAAGCTGGAGAGGGACTGGAGACCCCACTACCAACACCCACTCCCTGCCCGAGTCCTTCAATCCCAACAGAAAACAACAATATATAGAGACATTTGAAGAGCGGTGTGAAAACAATTAGGACTGGAAGGGAACTTTCTCGCTGGCTTAAATCCATAGGACCTGGCCAAATGATCATGCATTGAGAAGGAAACATGATGACAGTGACTCTGAACCAAACCTTCATAGGGCATAAACAAAGGCTTAGTCCACTCCACGGGAAACATAAATTCAGTGATGCGATGGAAAATATAGGCTCAATTGGAGGAGAATTGCTGTATTGGGAAGATCTATTAATCTGTTGACAGTCTCTCAAAGAAAGCTATGGCAGCCTGCTAGCTTGTCTCATTTCACAGCAGTCTATCCAAAGACCTGGAAAATTCATCTCCGGGACGGAGCCTCGTGAGCAGGCAAGGGCTAAGTGCCTTCATAAATCTTGTTCATTTTTCATCGTGATGATTTTTCTCTCCTGTTGCCTTCCATTCTCATGCCAACCCTTCTTCGTATCCATCAACTCCTCTTCATGGAAAGCTCATCCTGGGCTGGGGAAGGGGCTGCTGCAGGGGTGAGCAGAGAGAACACACCACCTGCATCAAGGCTTTCAAGGCCATCTTTCCCTGCTGCTCTGGGCTCCCTGTGCTCTAGAGAGTCCAGCGTCTCCAATCCTGGGAGCTCAGAGACTAGGCCCCTTCTGATGCCAATGCCGAAATGGATTCCCCAGGGCTGAGAAGGGCCAGGGAAGCCAAGGAGACTTCTTCAACAGGCTCGATGTTCTTAAAGCAGCAATGTGACAATTTCCCCAATGTTCTTTCAAGAGCTTTCATGATTATCCAAATCGCTTTTAGCCAAGTAAAGGAGGAGGTAGCCTTACTGTCTAAGGACCAAGCAAGCAATAGTCTTATGTGAATCCAATTGAGGAATAATTTTGCTGGAAAGTTCTGAGAGCAAACCATGTTTGTTTTCCAGATGTCAAAAGCCTGAGGTTCATGAGCAGAAAAATCCGGCATTTGGGACTTCTTGTCTGGTTTCTCTGTGGAAGGACACAGGTGAAAGTTCCAAGAGAGAAAATGTTTCCTTCACATTCATGATACTCTGGGCACCCAGGGTGTCCCAATAGGCCCTTCATTTAGTATTTGGGAAACGCACCACTGTGTGAGAGGCAATATTGTCCTGGGGGAAAAAAGGACTTGGACCCTGCATTTGATCTAGTGGAACAAAGACTCCAGAAATATAAAGGGGCGGTGAAATGGTCTTGAAATGTGTTCTTTGTTACAACTTTGTTGTTAGCACTTAAATAAAAGGTGGTTTGATGAAAGAAGATCCCTCCTGAGCATCACCGAAGGGCAGTTCAGTCTCAGGACCCCTGCTGACTCTGCTCTTCCACACTCAGGACAGTCTACACACGAAGCACGCTGTGGCTCAAACTAGAAACAAAGTCTCCACTAAGAAATAGCCTCGGTAGATGGAAACCAATTATGTCAGGCTCTCCTGGAAGCCAATCATGTCAGGCTCTGCTGACAAGTCCTTGGGGGAGCCCAGCTTATTGGCGACGGTCATTCTGTAACAAAATACTGGAGGCTGAGTGATATGTTAAAAGGGATATTTAGCTCACAATAGAGTCTGGACATTGGAAGTTGGGCAGTCTTATTGCGGGGGGTGGCTTTTGGTGAGAGATCAATTGGCACTGTGTCACAATAGGACAGATGGCATCGGAGAAGAGTGGATGAAAGAGGGTGGAGTCTCACAGGGAGGCTAGAAACCAGAAGAAAATCGAGGCTCTTTCTTTTATGGTAATCCACTGTCAAGGCTGCTGCCTCCACTCTTTGATACTCGCATTGATCCCTTCTGAGGACACAGCTCAGTGATCTAACTACCAGTGTGCAATGCCACCTCCTAAAGGTTCCATCATTCCCAAGTATTGTCATTGCTAGGGACCAAGCTTCCATACGTCTTTGGACCATACATTTAAACCATCAGAACTATGCAAATTTTAATGATGAAATACTAGCCACAATAGAGCAATCAGCAAACACCAAGTTTGTGCATTAATGTGTGTGAGTGTGTAAATGCCAGGGCTGGCCTCCCAACCCCACTCTACCTGTGCCCTTATCTACCACCCTGCCCTCTGCAAGGGTATCCTATTTTCTCCCCACACCCAATTTATTATTCCAAATATGTATCTTCTGCTACAAAGTTACTTCCTTCCAAGTGGACACATACTTACCATTATTAAAGGGTCTATGTTTCCCAATAGGTTAGGGAGAGCTTGTTCACTAGTTGACTTCTGGGAAAACCTGAATCCTTTGCACTATTTCTGGAGCTTCCTGTGTGGGTGTGGGTGGGTTCTCGTCCCTGATCCTGGATTCCCATTTGCTCACCTATTCCTTATCAATATAAGTGCACATCCCTTGTCTCATCTAGTTGGGCCCTGCAAATGAAGGTCAAAGTCTACCACTGTCTAGACGGCTTTCTTGAGCTCAGTGGAAAATGGAAGACTCCCTCTGCCAGCAGGGCTTCTTCTTTGACCTTGTCTGGGGATCCTGAAACACCCACTGATGTCCCCTGGGTCTCAGGTGGTAGTACAGTCCTCTTAGATCAGCATGTCCTTCCTGGGCAGTTCTCAGATATCCACATGGTCTCCAGCGGCAGACCAGATCACAGATATCTGCTTTGCCTTTGGTAGTAACTCAGGCAACAGACCCACACTGACCCACACGGACCCACACGGACCCACACGGACCCCAGCTGCACTAGGACCACAGACCCAGGCATGACCCTTGGCGGCAGCTCAGACCAGGACCGACCTTACCATGGCCTCCTCACATCTGCCTCTTCCTCACTGTTGTTGAGTCTCCAGTTCAACCTCTCTCCACAGTGTACAAACCCCTTGGCTTCAATTACTCTTGAACTCTCCACCAAGCACTCCATCTTTCCCATCCCTCCATCACTCTGTTGTCCATTATAGTGGTGCCCTCAGAAGTCACTTGGGTGTTTTTCTTCTGGCTTCCTCAGCTGGCATGACTGGGGTGCAGGCTTACTATGGTTTTAATGAATGCTCATCCCTACCCCATCCCCCCGGCCCCAATTTTTACTTTGAACCTAAGACCACACTGTGACAGTATAAAGGGGACATCAAATGAGGGCTTTGCCTCCATGACAGGGATTAACAGCCTCAGGAAAGCGTTCGGATCCCCTTTGCCTTCCAGATTCCCTCCACATTCAAAAGCACAGTTCCAGCCCTCTCCAGACAACAAAGAAACAAGGTACCATCCCAGGAGCAGAGATCACAAGGCAGCTAGCCCACAGGCACCTAGAGTCTGAATTTTCTAGTTGCCAGGACTGGGAGAAATAAATTTCTATTGTTTACATTTTTTTGTTACAGTAAAAAGAATAGACTAATATTGGTTGCATTAGGTCAGATAAGCAATTACAAGGCAAAACACCACAGAAAATGCTTGAAATTTTGACGTCTTCTGTCTGAAATGACTCTTTCTCACTAGCAAGTAGGCACTCATTCCCATCTTTTCCTGCTTCTGTCCGTCATTTCCCCCTCCCCTCCCTTCCTCTCCCCTCCTCTCCCCTCAGACCTCCGTAACTCACCTTCCCTCTTTCCTCCCTTTCTCCTCTCTCGATTCCTCTTCCACCCCATACCTGTATCTTCCTCTAGTTCTACCTAGTCTTCAGTTCCTGAACTCTGCCCTTGGGTCTTGTCAAGAAGAAGTTAGACTGCTTCAATCTCAGGCAAAATTTGTTAAGAGCCAGGCTGCCTCAACTGCAAACAGAGCTACCATAGCCTTGCTGTCTAGCCTCAGGTAAGTCACCTACCATTGCCTTGGTGTCTAGCCTCAGGTAAGTCACTTAACTATTGGTAACTATTGTGACCCAGTCTGTCCTCTGGAAACCTGGGATGACAATACCCATATCAGAAGTTTGTTGTGATGATTAATCAATATGTTTGAAGTGTTGCAAGTGTATAGCACATGGAAAAGCTCAACGTACATACACTATTGTGTTGCTTTCATCACCCCAGGGATCTTTCTGACCACAGTCTGGCTGCTTTTTCATAATCTGTCCAGAAAAAATAAAAACCTGCCATCTAAGGATACTTTGTTCAAATATGATTTTTCCACCTCAAACTGATATTCACAAACTTTTGGAAAGAGAGGGATGAGGAAGACACTTCCAAGAAACGGCTCCTAAACAACCAAGCTGAGCAACTAGGCTCAGCAGATACCACTGTCCATTCATTCATTCACTTACCCACTCGTTAAGTGCTCTGCACACATCTGCCATGCACGGTTAGTTTGCTAGGTCTGTCATTTCAAAGAACTACAAGCAGAGGTGTGTGGATTAACATGAATTTATCATCTCAAAGGCCAGATTCAAAATTGTTCTCAGTGATGTCATAATCCCAAAGAGGGAAGATGCCCTGGTAAAGTCCTAAATAAAACCAAGTGGCAGCTTCCCTCAGTGTGTACAACATCTCATTCTTCACAGAGTCTTCTTTCTGTATGCTAAACCCATAACAAAATACATGTTTGCATATACAAATGTTGGGCTTAGGTTCCAAACTTAAATAACCATACAGCCCTGAATCAGGTTGTAAATGTATAAGCAAAGCTTTTACCATGACTGTTCGCCAGGGAATTATCAGGAAGTTGTGTGCAGTATGAGACTACTCTTCATTGAGCAGGACTATGAGGAGAACAGCAGACTATCTGTCACCTCTACCAGGAGCCACTAGTTTTACCTTAATTGTATCAACAATCAAAAACACCCTTCCAAAACCCACTGTAGAGGGGATGCCCCCACTGAGGAGCAGTGAGCTAATGCATAACAGTTCTGGTCTGTGTCGTTTCTGACCCCTGTAACGTTCTTAGCACACACTCAGTATATATTTATTGAATGGAGGACAGTATAGATGTACTGATTAGTTACCAACAATGGGCAACTTTTAATGGCATAGAATATTTTCTAAGACACACTGAGAACAAACTTTTGTGAATTCTCAAGAGTTGTTGATCTCTTCCTCTAAGTAAGTGGGGAGCTGCTACCAAGTCAAAATCCCATACCTGAATTTTAGGGGACTTTCTCACCTCCAGTTTATTCTTGTCAATCATGTTGGTCACATGCCACTTATAACAACTTCCATGTCTTCACCGTTGCCCCCTTTAGTCAGCAATGACAGCCATCTCTCCCCATTCCAACGATCCCACAACATCTCTTGATTGCCCTTTATACAACAGCTTCACAGCTCTCCAGCAACACATTCTTCTGCCTACAAGACCTACCTTCTGCTACCTCTTCTTATAATGCTGGCCCTCTTCTCCCTTTCTCTGCCTTCACAGCAAAATCTCGTTCCTCCTCATTTTCACCAGGTGTGAATTCTTTCTAGACTAAATTGGCTGAAGCTGCTCACATAGTTCTCAAGATTCACAGTCCATTACATCACCCAAGGTGTTTTTAAAAGTCCTGAGAGTGGATCTCACCCAGGACCAATTGAACTGGAAACTCCAGTAGACAGGACCCAGGTATACAAATACTTCCAAGCTCCCCAGAATTCCCATCATCAGTCCTGCATGAAAACTGCTAGTTTGGGACCCGCACAGCACCTGAATCTTATTAAGCTTGGACGTTACCTGGTGGGCCTGTTAATGCTTTTCTGACATGGGCTTTCTAAGACTCTCACCTATCGGTGAGACGAGACATGCACAATGTGTCTCAGCTTCAAACAGACTGAGGATCCTGTTCAAAGGCAGATTTGGGCTGGGGAGATCTGAAATGGGAGCCTGAGATTCTGTGTTTTCTAACTGACTCTCAGTGTTCCACAATACTACCCTGTATTTAATATTCTTCCTGTATAACTTAACATGTGAATTTCTCTCATGGGAAGAAAGTCAAGGCAGGGAGAAAGGGAAGCTCAGCCCATAATTCGTTCTCTCAGGTGTTGTTTTAAAGTATTGCTAAGGTTCATGGGTCTTATGTGAGTATTTTTTTTAACTGAGTCATTTTTAATAAACAATTTTACTAAAATTAGATTACAGTAAATCAAAACCACAGTGAGGTAATATTTTACACTCATGAAGATGTTTATTATAAAAAGAAATGAGCCTGGCCTACCGCACAGGCCTGTAATCCTAGCTAGTCAAGAGACTGAGACCAGGAGGATCACAAGTTCAAAGCCAGCCTGCATAAAGAATGAATTCAAGGCTACCTGAGCAAGTAAGCAGACTCTCTCTGAAAATCAAAAGTAAAAAGGGGCAGAGAATGTAGGTCAATTATACAGCAATTTACCTATTGTTTCTGAGGCCCTGAGGCTCAATTTCTAGGACTGAAAAAAGGGAGGGGTGGAGCATGTGAGAGGTGGGAAGCACTCAGAGCTCTTCCAGCTCCGCAATAACATGGTTCTGCCAATTTGGAAAAAGAGCCTGGCAACTACTCAAGAGACTTCACCAGTGGGATTACTCATGACTTAGGAGTGATAATCTCAAAAGTCTTTGGGGGAGCTAGGCATTGCTCTGGTCTAAGGTCTAAGTTTGGGGAAAATTTACATTGGAATAATTTTCTCCACAGCTGTGATGAAGAGAAGAACCCACAGGCGCCTCTGCAGAGTCGGCAGCTGACTCTCCTATTATTTACTTTGTAACTCTCGCAAGTCTGCCAGTTTCCCAGCTCTTTAGAAACACAGGTGAGGGGTTTAACAATATTCACTTCTTTCCATTTTCAAATAAACGTAAGTTGTTGCAAACAATAAGCCGAGCATTTTTGAATGATGGCGGCCAAAGTGGACCCTGTAGAGCTAGAAACAGTTTTTGAGAAAATGGCAAATTAGACTCAGACTAGACATGGAGGGTCAAAGTTAGTACGTCAGGTGATTATTATCAGATTGTCTTAAAAACCATGATTTCAGTGTCCTGACAGAGAGCAGAGGGAATCGTGAGTTTCTACAGTTTGTCAATTTTATGAGCCCCCCCCATTGATGTATAATTATCTTTTGACATTCATTCTGAAATTTTCCTTTTACATTAGAAGAAAGAAAAGCTTGAGAGACTCCAATGAATCTTTTCAGTGTGTGGACCTGGAACTTCCACCCTCATATACAGAAGGGCTGGTTGTGCACGTAGACTGACTCTAGAGATGCACTGGAGATGGACCAGGAAAGCGTCGCGTGTTAGCATCGCTGCTCCCGGGCTTCTGATTACCCTTCCCGCTTGTCCTGTCAGCAGTTTTCACTGTAAGGAAGGACAGATGCTTTTAGAGGGGAGAAAGGAATCTCACGTTGATGGAAACTTCCTCTCCCCAAACACTTATCCCTTATAGTTAAGCAATGCAAACGGCTGAGAACAGGCTCCAGCAATCAAACATTCTTTTCAGAAAAATAATATGTCCTTAGATTTCCAGCAATTCATCTAGATGAGGTTCTTGGTTTTGAAATATATTTAATTGTGTTCCCCAGGTAAGAGCACTTTCGGCCAAGCCCTGACAGCCATCCCTGGGACACATAGGCTAGGAAGAGAGAACAAACTCCTGAAGTTGTCCTCTGACTCCAGTGTGTGCCCAGAGGCATGCAGCTCATTCTCCTAACAATAATGAAATAAGTGTTTTTAAAAATTTTAAAAATATATACTAAGTTGATCAGATCAATACATCATTCTAAAAACCTCAAACACACTATGTAAAGAGTGTGGTTATAACAGCAGGATTTTTTTTTCATATTTGGTGTGTGTGTGTGTGTGTGTGTGTGTACACTCATTTGCGTTGGTACCATCTGGAACCAGAAAAAGACATCAGATCCCCTGAAGTTAGAGTTACAGGAGGTGGTGAGCTGCCCAACAGGGGTCCTGGGACCCATACTCTACTCCCCTGAAGGAGCAGCAAGTGCTCTTGTCAGGGAGTCCTCCCTCCAGCCCATAAGAACAAGACTTAGTAATAAATGCAATAACTATTGTGTGTCAGGCATAGTTTTAGAAACTGAAACCGCAGAGGTGAAGACAACACACAGGAATGCCTGTCCTTGTGGGGGAAAAAAAGATATCAACAAATAATCATAGGAATGACTTCAGAATTACAAATGCAATTAACGGTACAAAGAAAAGCCCCAGGGGCTATACGAAATGAGACTAGCATTCTAGAAAGGTTAGAGAAGGCCTCCTAGCAGGGGGAGAGTTCTTTATAATCACTTAAAGTGAACTCATGAAAGAAGAGGGTGAGATAACTGTGATTCCCTTAAATAACTGATTTTTCCCTTCCCAGAAGTACTCAACATTTATTCTTTATTCAACGATGTATGTGTGTACTTGTACACATGCACATACCACACACACACACACTGACACTTAAGTTGACATATTGTTAACAACATGATTATGATTAACAATGATAAGGCATAAATTATCCAGACCCAAATCCTACTTCTTAAATATAAGCTAACCTCTGTTCCTTACTGAAGTTACTTACTGTTCCACCATTAGGGGAAAGAAACCAAATTCAGAGCCTTGCCTTCACAGCTAACCCTCACCTTGTTCATTAATCACTTTTTAGCCCCACCCCAACTTTTTAGAGCAACATGTCCACCATGCCTATCAACAGTTGTCAGATGCGCAGGAGTCACAGGGTTGTCTGTGAGATAGCTTACCCAGTGTGATGGTTGCCTTTGAGAAAAGAGTAACAGGGAAAAGAAAAGAAGATGTTTGAAAATCTATGGTACAGGGCTCCAAGCTCCAATGTGCTTGTCCTTGGGCTATCTGCTCACCACAAATGATCTTCCTGTCTTAGTTCCTTACTCATTACTATCTGAAAACACAAAGACACACTTGAATGCCTAATGCAAAAACTCCAAATGCCCAATTGAATCAGACAGAGAAAACCCATTTTAAGTGCCAAACCAAGGAACATTTGCAAGAGAAGATCCTCTTCAAGGCTAGTTTGGGGGCCTCCTGAAAATTATATGCATATGTTAGGCTTTTATATGAGCTAACGAGAAACTCTATGCCCTGGATGACCACACTCAAGCATTAAGTTCAAGTCTTCTTAGAGGGCATTCCTCAACTTCCTCCATGCTGTGGCCTAGTTTTGTCTACCAGAAACACTCTGCCTGTTGGTATATGTCCAGTGTCGTCAGCTCAGCATCACACAGTCATACTTGAATCTTCCCACTGTCCAATGTCTAAGGGTCCATAGTCATAGTACCCCTGCTTACACCCCAGTAAGACTGTATGATAGGAAAGGACCATCAGTCGAGATTCTTTCCAGAGCCCCTAAGTTGTTGACATGATAAAGTGATACAGCTTTACTGACAGAGCAACTGCACAAGCCTCTACATGTAGATAAAAGAGTTTCTTTCATCATCCAGAGGGAGAGTGCATCTCTGTCACTCTCCCCAATGGAAGAGAGAAGAAGGACCCTCTTCCATGTCAAGTTTATTTCTTTTGGCATCTCAAACATGTCTCCTGCCACTGGTCCTCAGCCTGGAGAAGAGAAACTCAGCTGAAATAGCAGGTTTGTTTGTCCTTGGTTGACCTCCAAGGAAACTAGGACAGTGGGTGGCTAAGAAGGTAAGGCCCCTTCATCATGCTCCAGTGGTCAAAGCTGGCTTGCAGTGGCTCCTCTCTAAACAGCCAAAATCGGTGTCAAACCACCAGCCCAGGCAGCCTCTCCCTGGGTTTCCTCAGCCACTAAGTGTTCTGCCCAGAGCGAACTCCACCCAGTGGTGAGCTAAGGTCAATCAAACATTCATTCATGCTCCGGGAAGTGACATGTCCACCCAGCCCTACTCTCTGATGGTGCCCACAGAATCCAGCTGTGGCTGGCTCCATGCTCACAGGTGCCAGGTTCCTCGGCTAAGTGTGGTAGTGGCTTATGGGATGGGCAGGAGATATTTGTACAGGATACCAGCCCTCTTGCAGGACCCATAGTAAAGGTTGTCACAAAGCATAGAAATAGGTTAAGTTTGAGGTTCCAAGGATCAAGATTCCCATCACAGCTTGGTCTTATTTTACCTCCTCCCCCGACTTTAAGCAGGCCCTTTAATGGCATTGTGACTCAGTTTAACCATTTGTCAACTGAAGGTCACATTGGGATGTTGTGAGAACTAGAGATTGTGAAAGTAAAGAACATGCTGTCCAATAATATCGCAAGATCACATAGATGATAGAGAGGAACAAAGAGCCTTCAGGCTGAAGCCGATGTGGGCTACACTTGAGGGCTGTGCATATTACCTGTTGGGCAGTATTTGGGAAGACACCAGCCTCAGAGACAGAGCTGTAGCCTATCATGTATGGCCTTGAATAAATCCTTACACTTCTCTGGGTTTCATTTTTATCAAATTATAAGATGACATGATTTTGAGTTGTTTGCTTTTATGGCTTTGGGGTTGAACCATTCATTACGAAACTTTTTTATGAAAGTGCAGGTGAGTTTGCGGGGTCTGAAGGAGCTCACAGCAGTGTAAACAGTGACATCTTCAAGTTGGATGTCTGCAAAAAGGCAGCAAATCAGCTTTTATGTAGATTGAGCCCTGACTGCATCTTCCAAATGATCAGTCCTATCCATCTAGCGTGCACTGCTGTGGTCTCCGCCATGCATGCGGGGATTTGATGATGCTCACCGTGCAGTCTCAGCCTCCTGCAGACTGTCCAGAGCTGCTTGCTAGTGATGGTGAACTGATGTTTGAAAGCATTTTTTATTTTATGCATGGAAACAAATAAACACTCCCTTATTGACAGAATCATTTAGATCAATAGTCCCTGACTCTCTCACAGTTAGAGCCTCCAGGAACCACACAGAGTCACTAGTAGAACCCATAAAAAAAAGCAAAACTAAAACAAACCCCAGGTCTCAGTGCTGCATGACATAATTTAGTGCTGTGTCTCTTCTTTCCTACTTTCTGCTCCAGGACTCAGCTAAAACCAACATGCAATGTCATCCACGATGGCCCAGGGGCCTGCGACTCAGCTGCCTCTAAACTGCTATTTGTGTCTCCTTCTCTCCTCCCCCAGATAGGCCCCATCTCTTCTGCACTTCTCAGCATGCTCCTGCCCTACATGGGGTCTTGCTGTCATGGATGGTCTGAGCCCAGCCTTTCCAGAGGTGCTCACCTTCTCTGTGAGAGTCAGTAGCTCATTTGCTCTGCTTTTCCAACCTTATCGTGCTCAGAAAGTGAGCAACCTACAAGGGTGGTATTTGTTCAACAACACACCTTCATTGAAGGCTTGTCTCATGCCAGGCACTGTGATGGATGGAAGACAGAACAAGACGCTACCATTAGAGGAGCATTCTTTTTTTTTTTTTTTTTTTTTAAGTAAAGAATAGAGTTTATTTAGGGCATGGGGAAGGGAGTTAAGAGGGTAGCAGAGGCAGAGAAAGGCAGAGATAAGGAGAGAGTAGAGAAGTAGGGGCCGGCCATGACCACGTGGAGAGAGGGGGGAAGGGAATGGGGAGAGAGGGGGAGCAAGGGAGAGAGCAGGAGTAAGAGAGCTAGAGGGGCATTCTTAATGAGTGAATAAACACATTAAAGGTACATAAGCCTGGATGCCTGGAAAACACGGCAGTGATAAATAAGAAAGGATGAGGCCGGGCAGTGGTGGTGCATGCCTTTAATCCCAGCACTTGGGAGGTAGAGGCAGAGGCAGAGGCAGAGGCAGAGGCAGAGGCAGAGGCAGAGGCAGTGGCAGAGGCAGAGGCAGAGGCAGAGGCAGAGGCAGAGGCAGAGGCAGGCAGATTTCTGAGTTTGAGGCCAGCCTGGTCTACAGAGTGAGTTCCAGGACAGCCAAAGCTATACAGAGAAACCCTGTCTCAAAAAAAAAAAA